>PISX010018847.1:0-39561 GCA_004024625.1 Mellivora capensis
CCCACATATTAAGTCCAAGTAAAGAGCACATTCATTGTGATGCTTCTGTTTCTCCTCCAGAGCATCTGTTCATGTTCCTACAAGATACAGAACAAGAGAAGCTGGTGGCACTTTAGGTAAGAGGCTTTGGACTCAGGATTGGACCAGCTCAGTCCTTCAGCACCTTTGACTTCAGGCAAATAACTTGAACTCTACAAACCCCAGTTGAATCAATTATAAAAAGGGAGAAAATGCCTCCCTCACTGGGTTTTAATATGGACATGAAGTAATGTACACAAAATGCTTATCATATAGTAATCGTTCAGCGAACAGTAGTTGCTCTTTTTATTGCTATTATTTTTGCCTCTTGGTAGTACATAGAAATCCACTGAGATGTCTCCCAACTCTGAGGATGACAACTTGAAACTATTTTGTAAAGTAAAGTATATCATCCAAATACTAGTTTATAAATAGAGGTGAGGAGATTTTTCTGGGTTCTTATTCTTTCCACACAAAAAAAGAGTACTCCTGGCTTAAAGCTGCCACAGGGTGTGTGTGGCGGGGGAGATATAAACATTTAAAAGAAGAAAATAATCTGCAGAGACAGAACAGAGACTTCATTATAGAGCAGCGACTTTCTCTTAGGGACAGCTTCAGATCCTTGTGATTGTCTATGATGTCTACTTCCCCTAGGTAGTCTTCTCCTTTGCCTCATGAATATTGGGTTTGCCCTGCGATTTATTTCCACCCTTGGAAAGTAAGTCGACTGGCAAAGAAATGTTTAGAGTCCTAGAGTATTTCTATTAATCTCTGCTTCTGCCCTGTGCTATAGGAGTAAGCATGTCCCATTGCGGGTCGTTCTTCAAGTTTGGGTGGCGACATGCAAAGACGTGTGGAATGAAGCTGCAGCCTACCCACAGAATGTATCAGAGTCACAACAGATAAGCAGTCACTATGGAATGGGGACAAGAAATACTCCTTTGTTTTTCAAAATCACTGAGACTTGGGTGTTGTTACTGCAGTAAAGCTGACACATAGGTCTGCAGAACCATTATGTATCCTGATCTCATTCATCACACATTTATATATTAATGTGGTCTCTGCTTCCCTCTGAACCACCTTTCAAGTATCTATATCCAGTTAAGATATAGGCATTAAAACATGCATCAGAGTATGTTTTTCATCTGTGTAAAATTCTCCAGTGGTCTGCCAGTGCACTCACAATAAAATCATAAGAACGGGTTTTTAAAAACCCTATGCTTAGCCCAGAAGGCAGGGCAGTCATGCCCTTTCTCTCTCCACATCTTTTGCATGCCCTCTACCCTGTTGCTGCTACGGTCCAGCTATGTTAGCTGCTTTTTAGTTCCTCAGGTATCATAAGATTTTCCTTTGCTTGCACTATATATGGTCTCTCTTTCCTGAAACATATTTCTTGTTAGTGTCTCAGTGCTGGTTCCCTCTCATCATTTCGATCGCATTTGGAATGTCACTTCTTCGGGGAACCATAACAGATTGCCATACCTCAATAGAGACTACATCTTTCCTCTATCCTGGCCACCTCCCCCTCTTACCTCATTGTGTTTGTTTCCTTTGCCATCTTCATTACAATTTTTTTAAAAGATTTTATTTATATATTTGACAGAGAGTGACTGAGCACAAGTAGGGGGAGCAGCAGGCAGAGAGAGGGGGAGAAGCAGGCTCCCAGCCAAGCGGGGAGCCCAATGCAAGGCTGGATCCCAGGACCCTGGGATCATGAAATGAGCTGAAGACAGATGCTTAATGACTGAGCCACCCAGGCTGCGCTCACTACAATTTTCATACTATTATCACCATACGTTATAACAGCCAAGAGACATTGAACACTTAGTATGTACCAAGCACTATTTTAAGTGAATACCTTAAAATAATCCAGAAAGTTTTATTATATTTTATTATTTTTAGTAGCTACTATTTTAAAGAGAAGGGGAAACTGAGACATGATAAATATGTATTAGTTTACTTCTCTAAATTATAAGATACATGGAAGTAGGGGTTAAGACATTTTTTTTTTCTGCTTATATTCAACATCTATTATAAAGCTTGCTACTGAACAAGAGCTCAAAGGTGTTAATTTCCCGTAAACATCTCCCCTTTTCAAACCAATGTTACAACTGGACCTACTCTTGTGCTTCTTTTTATGATTGCAAAATGCCCTTCAGCAGGAACCATAAGAAAACTCTGAAAAAAAGACCTGGATATAAAGTTTATTACTTGCAAAGCACAACACACCCAGGGTCACACAGCAAGGTCACATGCAGAGAGAGAGAGAGCCCATGTGTGTGCACACACTAAGGGTTCTGCTTTTATTGGGGTTGAGAGTGGAGGCCTAGGGTTATATAGGCTCAGTCTTTATTGGGGAATATAAAACATAAGAGCTGGAATTGAAAATATGGAAGAAGAAAAGACAAGTGGCCCAAATGGTCAGTTAGAGAAATCAGCCAAGATTGCTAAAACAAAGGGGACTCAGTGGGAGACAGGTAGCCTGACATTTTATCTAGAGGTTAGTAAAGTGTTTCTTTGAGATAGCTATCTTTGAAGTGGATGCCTCTTTTCAGTGAATGTGTTGGCAGTCAAAACTTAAGTTAGGCATCATAAAAAACAAACAAATGAACAACAACAAAAAAAACCTGTCAGGGCTTTACAGAAAGCCATTGTGGAATTTTAAGCAGGGGTGTAACACAGCATTATCTTTGTTTTAACTAAATCATCTTTGTTACTACTTGGAGGGGGGTAGGGAAAGTAGGGATAATAATGGTGATGGGAAGCCAATTAGAAAAGGAAAATGTATTCATTTAAGAAAGAGAGATTGAGAGAGAGAGAGAACAAGCAGGGGAGGGGTAGAGAGAGAAGGTGATTCCCTGCTGAGCAGGGAAACTAGGGATCTATCCCAGGACCCTGGGATCATGACCTGAGTCAAAGGCAGATGCTTAACAATCTGAGTCACCCAAATGGCAATGTGGATTTAAGAGGTGGTGTGGAGATAAACAAAGTGTAAGGAATCAGAATTCACAACTGATACAACTTGTTGGACCAAAGAAAATTTTTAAATTACCTCTTAGAGATTGTTCAGGAAGAAGCATGTATGTCAAGTAAAAAAAAAAATAAATGAGTAAGTAAGTAAATAAATAAACCATTTTGTTCTAAGTGGCAGCAAAAATGCCTTTAGATGCGTTTGGATGTATTAATATTAGGAAATGGCACTTATTGTACTTTCATTATTAATCCAAAGAATACAGTAACTTGAAATTGCACTGAACTTTACAAATCACCAGAGACAGAATTTCATGTAAAAGCTACATTTTTCAAAATTGTTTAGTATTAAAATTAAGAGAAATTTTCATGTATAGAAAAAAATCCTGGGCACCTGGTCCCGGGGTCAGTTAAGCATCTGCCTTTGGCTCAGGTCATGATCCCGGGGTCCTGGGATAGACCCCTAGTCTCCCTCTTAAGTGGGGAGTCAGCTTCTTCCTTTCCTTCTGCCCACCCCCATCTCATGCTCTCTCGTGCGTTCTCTTTCTGTATCTCAAATAAATAAATAAAATCTTTAAGAAAAATCCAGACTTCTTAGGTTCGTGTAAATTTTTAGATCAGTTTTTTGTTGTTGTTGTTTGTTTGTTTTGTTTTGTTTTGTTTTCTTCTTTCAATCCTTTCTTACAGATTTTGGCATTTTCAAAAACAATCAGCTGTCTTTGGGCATCTGTTTCACCTGAAAAACAAAGGCGTAGGGTAAGGTGGTCTCTGAAGTCTTTTCTCTGTCATGTCTCTGTGATGCTTTGAATAGCACCGTCTTAATCAGGACCCATAAGCTCTTTTTTTCACTGAAAAGCTATTTGTTTCTCTCTGGTTGTAGGTCTTTAAATCTGACTGGAATTGTGGGTTAGTATATAAGGCCAAGTGTATTTGCATGAAATAGCCCAACTCTAACACTAATAGATCAAACATTAAAAAAAAAAAAAATCAATATATCACCCTGGGACACTGTGCTGCCCTGCTTGCTAATGTAATTTACATAAGGAGCAATAAATAATATCATTGAATCAACACTATACAATTTTCTACCTCACCCTGACTATCCAATATATCTTGGCATAATTTTTAAAAATTAAACATATTTCTTATGAGCATGCCCAATGTCTTATGAACATGTTCACATAATTTTATCATGTTATTCATTCATATAGAATTTTTTTAAACACCTACTGTGTGCCAGGCACTGTTCTAAGATGAAGAGGTGAGTCATGCAGACTTAATCTTCACAGAGCTTACATTCTTAAGAAAATAACTTAAATCTAAAATAAATACACCTTTATAAGAAAAGTTAAATTTTCTATAGCTACCACTAATAATTCAAACTGATTTAGGCATTCACTTGTCAGAAGATAATTTAATCCTCTAGGGAATCAGTATAACAAGTAGAAAGTAAGTGGGACTTAAAGCAAAAAAAAAAAAAAAAAAAAAAAAAAAAAAAAAAAAAAGATATGGTCCCAGAGAATGGTCTCATTTTTATTTACTTTATTATGTCATTTTAAAGCATATATATATGTCATTATCCAGCTAAAATTTTCTCCTTTTTAGTCAATATTGTTTGTGTCCTTATAAGACACCAAAAAGAAATTTCAAAACTATTTATAATGTGATGAAGGAGAATAATACAATGCTTATGTGAAACATTTGTCTAAAATTTCACAGCTAGAATAAGATATCAGTTCTCATTGTACAGTATGTTGCTCAATCACTCTATGGCTGACTATCTCTAAATGCCATATATTTTACAGAGTAATGAGATATAATTATATAATTAAATAATTAAATATGATCTAGTTAAATAGCCAGTGAACACATTTCAAACCATTGGGTCTAAAATAAGAAATCTTCAGATGGTTTAGCTAGGCTTTATACTGAATGCTGTTTATTTTATCTGGAGCTATATCTCTAACCTGACCTTCTGTTACATTTATGCCCACAAACAACCTCTATTCCCCTAAAGACATGAAAGCTGTCAAAATGGGGATACAGCTCTTGGAGCTCCTATAAATCCCTGGTGACATATTAGAGATATGTGTATCCTTAAAAGCAGCCGAAGCAGAGTCTGCTTTGACTTTACTATCACCTGTTTTGTTGTCTGCCCACATATGACTCATCATTCATGCACTCTGAAATTATCTCAGCTTGTGCTCCACAGAAGACTCTAACTTTGAGTCTAAATAGTCCACATTTCTCTACAGAGACTAGATGCATAGTGATCTAAAAGAGTAATGGGGATGGGCAACTGTCAGTCAGCAAGTGGTTTGAAACTAGCTCTCACTAATAATACCTCATTCATTATTTTAGGCATCATTTGTCAGGTTATTGGTATGCTGTTTGGGTTAAAGAGAAATGATATTTTGGGACACTGACTCTCAAAAGATGAATAATGTTGCTGACTTCTTCGGCAGGAAATGATTGTATAGCAGGTGACTCACTCAAATATCCTTGTAAACAGATTAATGACAGAACTGCTGGCAAACATACTTAATGGTAGGTACTAGCTGGAGTGTCCTATCCTTGGGGATGCCTTAACAGGTTCTAACCGCCTTGTCCAGCTTTGCTTAGGAGTAACAAAATGGAATCTGAATTTATGAGACATGTTCCTTGGAAGATGTTCCTTAAATAGTGTAACTATATGAGGTTAAAAGAGAAGTTTGATGAAATAAATGCTCTTATTATGGTCTGAATGTTGAAATCCTAGTGCCCAGTGAGATAGTATAAGTAGGTGGAACCTTTGGGAGGTGATTTGGCCATTGTTTTGGTTAAGAAACTAGTTGAGTCAGGAATTTGGAATCCCACCAACTCCTTATTTAATAGTCCTTTCTAGCTAATGCATAAAGAAGATGGTTCACCAAGTCAATAAAGAATGATCAAGGATTAAACTAAGTAGTTCCTACAAATGCTTTAACTATAAATGATACTGTAGAGGAAGTACAGAGAGTACAACAGACCAAGGAGGACTGGTAGGCTAACTAACACCTTCTTTTCCATTTGAATTTTGGAGTCCAGCCAAGCACAATTTTCATTCCTATGGAATAGAACATAGTATATGTCTACCATTTGGTACAGCACTATTTTATTTCTCAAGGAAATTGCCTTATGTATGAAAGTGGGACTTGGGCTTGCTACCTATTAAGTGCAAGTTGGTGTTGTCCATTGATGACATCATATTCATTGCCTCTTTATGGGGAGTCAAAGAATAGAGTTACCGATATGGCTAATGGGGAGTAATTGATACGTCCAACTAAAATTTTAGAGCTGTCCAGCTTATGAAATTTCTGAGATTTACATGAGCTAGAACAACCAAAGGATATACCTGAACACTATAAAAAATAAGCTAAAATCTTTCATAGAACCTGCAGATAAGCCAGAAACATACCTTCAGATCCGTTTCCTCTGGACAAAAGAAATTGAGATCCCCCTGACTTCCAAACTGTACATTAAAAACTTTATCTGGATTATTTGAAGGAAAAATGTGATTGCTCATCTGGCACACAGTTGACTTCAGCTGTCATTCACTTTGCAGTCTGTAGGTTGCAAGTGAAAGAGCGAATAATGACTTTAATGAAATCATACAAATCAACAACCTGAAGAGGAAGCTTGTAATCTCATCCAGTCTATTCTCATCACTATGGGATCTGATGTCTCAAGAGATCAGTAGGCTCCTGGAGTGCTGAAGAGCTGAGCTAGGGGGTGCATGGAAAGGAGCACAATGTGAAGCCTAAATTAGGTTAGTTAATTAGATTATGTTAGTTAAGTTAGTCAAGTTAGGCAGGAACACGGGGCATTTGGCTTTGTCATTGTTCTCTAAGGACCTGGTGCTACACATAAAAAGGGAAGTTATTTTCCCTGTGGTGCAACTGCTTGGGATTCCACAGGAAAAAAATGAAAAGAAAAAAATAAAAATGAAAGAACATCTTATCATTGCTATGGGAGACAAAGAGGTGGTGCTACGTAAGATCTGGAAGCTCGTGACTAGCGTCTATAAAACACATATTAACGAATACAGGATTTCACATGCAAAAGGTTCTCCAATCACGACCCAGTCACTAGATTTGTGGTATGTGGAAAAAGCCTTTCTTCTTGGGAAGAAATAGAGTTTTATTGTCGTTTTAGTTGATATGTAGTATAACAAACATTACATTAATCTCTCTACCACAATTATGTAATACATTTATATCTTCAGATTAGAAACTATTGTGATAGTCTTATCCCAGCTCCACAAATCATATAATACCTGCGGAAAACAAATGGACAAAGTAGGAAGTGAGTTTGCCCTTAGAACAATTATGCAGGAAAATGTCTCCATCAACACATATGAAAAAAAGAGTCACACACAAATAATGAGGGGGAAGATAACCTGACTACTGAGAGAGTAAAAAACAAAACAAAACAAAACAAAACTGTGAAGAAATATTATTATACTTAATATATTTTATAAAAAGGGATCCCTACTCATATTATGCTTAGTGAAATAAGTCAATTGGAGAAAGACATATGATCATATGATCTCCCTGATATGAGGAAGTAGAGATGCAACATTGGGGGTTTGGGGGTAGGAAAAGAATACATGAAACAAGATGGGATTGTAAGATAAGAGACTCTTAATCTTACAAAACAAACTGAGGGTTGCTGGGGGTCGGGGGTTGGGAGAGGGTGGTGGTGTTATGGACATTGGGGAGGGTATGTGCTATGGTGAGTGCTGTGAAGTGTGTAAACCTGGCGATTCACAGACCTGTACCCTGTGGCTAAAAATAAATTATATGTTTATAAAAAAAATTAAAAAAAAAAAGATCCCTATTCCAAACTGAATGGTTTAAATGTTGCTCATTGCTAGGGTGTAAAAAGACTTTTGTCTTTTGTATAAAATATTGTTGAAGGATGAAAAGATATCTGACAAATATATGGCAAGTAGAAACTGACCAAAGTCAGAGGGTTGGATGGGAAGAAAATGGGTAAGAAACAGCAATCCCTGGGCTTTCTACTCAAGGAAAGACAGAGTGTGTCATTAGGATACACGCATATGACAGAGCTTCTGATAAACAGATTATTTGACAGGAGACTCCTTATCTATGAAATCATTTTAACAGCATGCCTCTGCTCTGTGTAAGGATCATTCATTGTAAACACACCTGGAATATATGAATTTATGGGGTATGTCTTGAGGAAAAGTTTGTGTAAGCTATCTGAGTATGTCCAACCATGGCAGATCCATGACTAAACTGGCTCCCTTTAGAGAAAGATGTGATCACATGTTAACCTGAGCGAGAATGTACTTTGATGCTGCCTTAATGGTCTTAGAACCCTTCTAGTTCTGCCTGTGCCTCATGATTACTGGTATCCCAGTAATCAGTAATTATTAGTAAAACCTAGGGAAGATCTCTGATGCGTATGAATCTGATCAGATGACCTGATCCTCCTCTTATTTCACCATAATTGTGTTGCTTTAACCATAATAACAAACTTGTATCATGATTCCACTGTAGATCCATACTTGACATACAGATGTGAATTTGAAAAATTGGTCAGATCAAGACAATTTAAATAAAAGAAGTTATGAAAGGTTATTTGTCATCCAGGCACATATTCACTTTCACGTATATATACACATGCACAGACCTACACACCATGGAATACTGTTAAAATCTTTTAAGAAGGAAGAGTAAATTTACTCTGTGTCTATAGTATCCTTTTGTATCTTTACTAAATGGAAAATTCTTGAATCTTCTCTAATATGTTACATCCCCCTTCCTACTTTCCTTCCTTCCTTTTTTCCTGCCTTCCTTCCTTTTTATCCTACCTTTTGTCTTTTTTTTTTTCTTCCTTGCTAGCCATTTTGTTTTCCTTCTTGAGTTCATGTAAGTATGTATGAGCCCCTCCTGGATACCTTTCCTTCTGTCAGATGCTTGTAAGAGAGTGTTTAACAAGACAAACAAGGCCCCTCTGGTCAGGAAACTTACATTTAAGCAGGAAGTGAAAGTCAATAAACATGTTTACAACTAAGTAAATAAGATGATTTCAAACAGTGATAAGTGTTGTACAGAAAGTAAAACAGGATGAGGTAAATTAGGAGTGACTGTAGGCGTGGGCACAGTCCCTTTAGATAGGAATAGAAAATATGTCTTTTTGGAGGAAACATGTGAGCTGATGTTGAATCTCAGTTAAATTGATTCATTCATTTAAAGCAGCTGCTCAAGGAAAGCAAAAAATCTGGAGACCATATTAATATATTCCTGCCTTCAACATCTGCATTCATCCCACACCTAAAGAGTGTTATCACCAAAATATTTGTCAAATCCATTTATTCCTCTTAACTTTACCACCAAGGAGCTCACCATTTTTACCCTAGACTTCACCATCTTCTTGTCCCTTTAAATCTGTTCTCATGACTACAGGAATAGGAATGATCTTGGATACATTTAACTATTTAACTTGTTTATTATGCCCTATTCTGTGTTCATGACTCAGTGTATATATTGAACTTCTGCTTATCAAACACTTTGCTTAAGAACTAAAATACCTTTTACTATTGAGTTTATCAGTGTGGTCTTCCCTTACCTCATCTCTCTGCCAATTCCCAGAGGTAAATACTATTTGCAATTTTTTTTAAAGATTTTATTTATATATTTGAGAGAGAGTGAGCAAGAGAGAGAGCATGAGCAGAGGAAGAGGAAGAAGCAGACTCCTCTGCTAAGCAGGGAGCCCAATAAGGAGCTTCATCCCAGAATCCCAAGGTCACAACCCAAGACAAAGGCAGATGCTCAAACAACTGATACATCCAGGTGCCCCTGTAATTTTATATTTATAATTTAACTGTTTGATCAAGTATATGTTTGTACTTATAAGTACATATACATATTAATACAAATTAATACATTACATAATTTATTTGGGCATTATAAAATTAGTATCATGTAATTCTTTTTTTTTTAATTTTATTTTATTTGGGTGCCTGAGTGGCTCAGTGGGTTAAGCCTCTGCCTTCAGCTCAGGTCATGATCTCAGGGTCCTGGGATTGAGCCTCACATTGAGCTCTCTGCTCAGCAGGGAGCCTGCTTCCCCCTTCTTTCCCTGCCTGCTGCTCTGCCTACTTTTGATCTCTCTCTCTGTCAAATAAATAAATAAAATCTTTAAAAAATAAATTTTATTTTATTTAAGTTCAGTTAATTAATATATGATGTATTGTTAGTTTCAGAGGTAGAGTTGTATATAACACCCAACATCAGTTGTATATAACACCCAGTGCTCATAACATCCTGTGCCTTCCTTAATGCCCATCAACCACTTACCTCATCCTCCCATCCCCCTTCCACAAACAACCCACAGTTTGTTTCTTATACTTAAGAGTCTTTTATGGTTTGTCTCCCTTTTTTATTTCATCTTACTTTATTTTTGGAATACCGGAGATAGAGAGTATCTCTTATGATCCTCTGCCTCGTTTTTTAAATTCTACATATGAGTGAAATCATATGATAATTTTCTTTGGTTAACTTATTTCATTTAGCATAATATCCTCTAGTTTCATCCACATGGCTGCAAATGGTTAAGATTTTATTTTATCATGGCTGAGTAGTGAAATCATGATAATTGTCTTTATTTGGTTAATTTATTTCACTTAGCATAATAACCTCTAGTTTCGTCCACATAGTTGCAAATGGTTAAGATTTCATTTTGTGATGGCTGTATAATATTCAATCATATATATATATAATATATATAATACAATATGTTTCATTATATATATAAAATAGTTTTGATGACTGAATTATATGTATATATGATGGATTATATATAATATGTTAAATATTATATATATTGAATATATATTATATATACCACACCTGAATATATACACACACACACACACACACACACATACTTACACACACATACCACATCTTCTTTATCCATTCATCTGTTGGTGGACATCTGGGCTCTTTCCATAGTTTGGCTATTGTGGACATTGCTGCTATAAACATTGGGGTGCAGATGCCCTTTCAAATAAGACATTTGGGTAAATACCTAGTAGTGGAATTGTTGGGTTGTAGGGTAGCTCTATTTTTAACTTTCTGAGAAACCTCTATACTTTTTTCCAGAGTGGCTGTACCAGCTTGCATTCCCACCAACAGTGTAAGAGGGTTCCCCTTTCTCTGCATCCTCGCCAATGTTTGTCACTTCCTGACTTGTTAATTTCAGCAGTTTTTGACTGGTGTGAGATAGTATCTCATTGTGGTGTTTGTTTTTTTTAAGATTTTATTTATTTATTTGACAGGCAGAGATCACAAGTAGGCAGAGAGGCAGGCAGAGAGAGAGAGGAAGGGAAGCAGGCTCCTTGGTGAGCAGAGAGCCCGATGCGGGGCTCAATCCTAGGACCCCGGGATCATGACCTGAGCCGAAGGCAGAGGCTTTAACCCACTGAGCCACCCAGGCGCCCCTCATTGTGGTTTTTTGATTTGTATTTCCCTGATGCCAAGTGAAGCAAAACATTTTTTCCTGTGTGTGTCAGCCATTTGTATGTCTTCTTTAGAGAAATGTCTATTTATGTCTTCTGCCCATTTCTTGACTGGATTATTTGTTCTTTGGGTCTATAAGGACGAGTTCTTTATAGATTTTGGATACTAACCCTTTACCAGATATGCCGTTTGCAAATATCTTCTCCCAATCTGTTGGATGTCTTTTGGTTTTATCGACTGTTTCCTTTGCTGTGCAAAAGCTTTTATCTTGATGTCATCCCAACAGTTCATTTTCACTTTTGTATCCCTTGCCTTTGGAGATATTATTGCAGCCATGCTTAAGGAGGTTGCTTCCTCTGTTCTCCTCTAGGATTCTGATGGATTCCTGTCTCACGTTGAGGTCCTTCATCCATTTTGAGTTTATCTTTGTGTATGGTGTAAGAGAATGGTCCGGTTTCATTCTTCTGCATGTGGCTGTCTAATTTTCCCAACACCTTTTTGTTGAAGAGACTGTCTCTTTTCCATTGGATATTCTTTCCTGTTTTGTGGAAGATTAGTTGACCATAGAGCTGAATTTTTTTTCAATGAAATTGTATTTGTCACATTTATTCATATCGATGACAGCAACTGTAGCTTATTTAATTGCTGAATCATATTCTGTAAAAATTGCATTTTTAATTTATCTTCCTATCCAACATCTCAGTTATGTGTCAATTTTTTTTCTATTGCATTAAGTGCTAATACAAATATTCTTTCATATTTCTCTTTGGATACATGTGTAAGACTTTATTATATGTCTTAAAGCAAAATTTCTGGTTGCTCAGCACATGCACAATCAACTTGATAAATCACTGCTATTTTTCTTTTTTCAAGGATATTCTACCAGGTTGCATTTTCACCAGCAGAATGTAAAGTTTTCAAATGCTTGATGTTTTCTTGAATACCTGATATTGTTAGAATTCTTAATTTTCATTTCAAGGAGATGAAATTTCATAATTTAAATTTGAATGTCCTTAATTACTACTGAAATCTCACATCTTTTCACATTTCTATTGGTAGTTTTTATTTAACTTTTTTTCTCTGAGATGCCTGTTTTGTCTGCCCATTTTTTCTGTTGATTCACAGGGGTAGTTCTGTTTGTTCTAGATTTAATTTTCTATCAGTTCTATATGTTGCAAGTATATTTTCCTAACCTGTGGTTTGTCTTCATTATTTTTTACATGCTTTTTAAGAAACAACTTCTTAACATAATATGGTTGTATTTATTTTTCTTTCATATTGCACATATTACTCATTATATCTTAAAAAAAGTCTTCCCTTTCCTGAGTCTACAAAAATAATCCTTATACCATCTGAAATTAATGTTTTTTGTAGGACATGAGATAAGGGCCAATTACAAATTTTGCCCAGCACCATTTCTTGAATAGTTTATTCTTTCTCATTTTGCAACATCAACCAAGCCATATTTCAAGTCATATATTGGCCAGAACTATTGTAGGCTTTAATTCATTGAAAGACAATAAGGATTTTATTTTATTTTTAAAATCTGACTGAGATGGGGGACATATCATAAACAGAATAGTGGCACCCAATGTTATCCACAGCCTAATCCGTGGAGCCTGCGAATATGTTACCTTATATGACAAAGGAAATTTGCAGATATAATTACAGATCTTGAGATGGGAAGATTATCCTAGGTTATTGGGTGGGCCTAATGTAATCACAAAGGTTATTACAAGGGATGAGAGTGTCAAAGTCAGTAAAGGAATGTTTGGCTAAGAAAGCAGGTGTTAGAGTATGTGTTTTGAAGATGGTAGAAGGGAACATAAGCCAAGGAGTATAGGGGGCCTTTATAAACTGCAAAAGGCAAGGAAAATGATTCTCCTGTGGAGCTGACACTTCCAGTTTAGCCTCAGTGAGCCTCATATGAGACATCCAGAATTGTAAGATAATAAATTTGTGTTGTTTTGATCCATTACAGTTATGATTTATTACATTAGCAGTAGGAGACCAATACAGGATGTCATGGAAAGTTTTGCACAGAGAAATTTCCAGACTTCACCTACATTTTAACAAGAGCACTCTGCATGCTATGTTGAAATAAAATATAGGGATCCAGGGTAGAAGCAGAAAGCAAGTTAGGGACTGTGGTGACAATAGAGGAGAGCTAGAGTGGTAGCTTGGACTAGAGGAAAACTGGGAGAGGTGGTAAGTAACTGTATTCTAAAAAACATTCTAAAGGTAGGGCTCTCAGGATTACAGATAGATTAGAACTGTTCTGTGAAAAAACAAGGTCAAAGTCAATTCTAAGAGCTTCTAGTAAGCAACTTTTAACTGTTTAACTCAGTGTATTTCATTTAAACACAGAGATTCTCCCCCATCCTTATCTAATATCTGTCTATCTAATCTCTATTTGATCTATACCTAATATCTATCTATCTATCTACCTACCTATCTACCTATCTATCTATCTGAATACCTTTTTTTGCTGTCTCCTTTGGCATCTAGTTATGCTTTTAGCAATCTGGACTTTTAAGACTGACTTTACTGCATACTTTTGGTACATACTGCTTTTGCCAAGTAACTTCTTAAAATCTACTCTAAAGGAGCTGATAGTCTAGTCTGAAATATGGCAATGCTGTGTGTAGGTTGAATAAGTCAAGCTTTCATGAAGGCATTTGTGGGACCCTGGGATGATGGGGTGACCCACAGAAATCCTTCCCACTCATGTATGATATTGGGCTATTACTGGCTAATACAGTAATTCTCAGTATTTATTACTGTTATGCTGTTTGTCTCAGCAATAAAATCCCACAGTAGCATCTCTCCAAGTGATTCTCACCTGCGTGAGAAAGAGGGTGAGTGGGTGAGGGACTGGAGGGGAGAGCTCCCCCTAGAGAGGGGTGTGTCCTCTTCTTCAAGAATGAGGATAGGAACCACACAGGGGGTGTTAAGGTATTAACAACTGACCAGGTCCTTTTTGTAAATGAAGGAACTAAACTCAAATTAAACAACAACAACAACAACAACAACAACAAAACAAACAAACAAACAAACAAAAACACAAGAAAACCCAAGTGAACATGAGTGCCTTTAAGAAAGAAAAAAAAGAGTTATCTTCAGGAACAAACACAATTAGTTTGCTGAGAGTTTAGAAAACAAATTCATCTATAGCCCCGATCCCTGCACCCTAGAAGAAAGTCCTATAAAAATCATGTAAACAGAAAACTAGGGGAATAATAACTTACTGAAAAAGACAATGGGATTCTTGTGCAGTACTGCAAGTGGATATTTTATAGGTATCAAGCCAGAATATTATATTTGGTCTTCTACTTTTGATGAGTCCTCTACCACAGGGTGGAAAAAATCTGACCCTGTCATTAAAAACTGATCTACAAGCCACCTTTCTGTCTCCCTGGACCACTTAAAAGAAGACGTTAGGTCAAAGACTATTAGAATAGAATATTGGATCTCTGCCGCTGAACAGCTTTCCTGGTTCCATTCAATATGTCAAACCCTTCACATACAGGTCACCGATATAATAAATGAGCCTGAGATGAGAAATTTAGATGAGAATAAATGATCAAGAAAAGTAATGTAGGTAAACTTGCAGTGCAGGAAATTTTATTCTTCCCTCATACAAAATTCACTTGCCTATCCTGTTGCAGTGTTCCAAATGTCTTTTAAGTAATTATGTTAGTCTAATTTCTGAAACAAACAGCCCTCAGGTTTCAATACCTTCACACAAAAGACATTTACGTTTCTCACATCATGTGCCAAATCAGTCAGCTTTACACTGACTCAGGGAGGAAGCCTCGTTCCTTCCATTAAGTCACTTATGGGTCTGGACTCTGTCCACTGACTCATTCAGGGAACCAGGATCCCCCTGTTTAGTAGGTTTGCTATCTTCTATCTCGGGGGTCATTCTCCCCCAGCTGGTTGAGGAGCATGGAAAGAGAGGAGGAATCATACTAGAGGTTTTAGAGGTTTAGCCTGGAAGTTCAGTTGCTTGAACTTAGTCTTAACAGGCCCACCTAATTAGAGTGGGAAATTATTACAGAAAAAAGAAGAGAAAAATGGGTATTGATGAGCATAAACATTTCCTGTCCAAGGTGATTTTCCCACATAAAGAAATGAAAAATTATATTTTATCTTTTATTCATTCAGACTCAGTTTGGGACATGCAGTCTTTCAGATTCTACCTTAAACTATGAATGCACACGGGGCGCCTGGGTGGCTCAATGGGTTAGGCCTCTGTATTCGGCTTGGGTCGTCGTCTCGGGGTCCTGGGATTGGGCCGGCATCGGGCTCTCTGCTCAGCTGGGGGCCTGTTTCCCCTCTCTCTCTGCCTCCTTGTGATCTCTCTCTCTCTCTCTGCGAATCAACAAATAAAATCTTTAAAAAAAAAACTAGGAATGCATACAAAACCAATAAATAGTTCTTAACTTTCAAGTTAATTAGAATCTGGTAAGGAAGATAAACACAAATAGGAAAAAAACACATTACCAGAGGGAAGGGTTATATTAGGGTGCTATAGAGATATAAATGTGGTGTGCCCAGTGCTTTGATTTCCTTAAGGGCATCAAGGAAGATTTTTCTGGCTGGGATTATCTTCCCATAGAGCCTTCACGTGGAGTAGAGTTAGCCAGTGGAAGGAGTGGATAGGGGAAGGAGCTGATGCGGAAGCTTAGGACTGTACCAACCTTACTCCTTTCCCAAGGGACTGGTTTAGAAAGGTTAAAACAAGTGTTGAATACTTTGGGAGGATATGAAGCAGGAGCCAGAATCACCAAGAGACCTTTGTGTTTGTGTTTCATGTGTGTGTGTGTGTGTGTGTGTGTGTGTGTATGTGTCTTTTTCAGGATTCTGGACTTTATTTTGTAAAAGTACATATTCACTGATAAAACAACTTGTATGACAGAGAGAACTTGATAATATTTTAAGTGTCACTTTCAGGCATCAGAAGGCATAAATTCTCCAAAGTGACCTCTGCAAGACAGAGAAAGCAAACAAGACAAAGCAGAAACGGAAAACAAAACAAAAAGTAACACTTTGGATCAGTTTCAAGCATGTGTTTTGTCCACGGACCCATATTCTCCCCCTTTGAGCCAAGGGGAATTGGGAATAAGGCAAGTCAGATAAGAAGGATTTTAAAAAGCTTTCCTGTGTAGGAATGATTAATATCACCTCCTTTATATGTGCATTTATTGTCCCTCATCACCTTCCGTATATATTTTAGTGGAAGAGATTTGTGACAGTGAATTAGCAAATATGCTGCCTAAGTCAGAGAAAATCCCAAGTGCTTTTTAATAAGGACTACCAAATTAAGATATAAATGTGGTATGACTTTTTGATTAACAAAATAACTTATGAATCATTTCTTCACCATGTGCCTAAATGGAACTATTTTGCCCTGTTTAGTCTGAGCCCAGCCTCTTGAATAATCTTTCCTCATCACCTTCAGAGAAAGCAAAAATGAGTAAAAAACAAACCAACAGAAAAATCACACGTAAGCCTAGGGCAAAAGTAAATACATTTGAACTGAGAAACTACCGTGACATGAAATTATGTGTTTGAAACATGACTGCCAAAGAGTCTGGCTGCAGAAATAAAATTGTTTGGGGTAGCCAACACTTAATCACTTCATTGTAGTGGTGTGAGAAATGATTAGTACTCCACACCTTCTTCTCTACCTCACCTACCCCTGACCCTTGGCACAAGTTGGGAGTACTTTGGAATATTCAACTGCACCAAGGATAAGCCAATTTCTGCCATAACTGTTTCAGAAGGTGTAATTTAGGAAGTTGGCAAGAGGAGTCTCCAGTGTAGCTGTTTTCTGTGGCTAGCAATGTGAGTGATGGTTGTTCCCTGTGCAGGTGGGGGGTTGGTAGAGCTGAGAAAGAATGGCGTTTAGATTCAGTGGCAAGGGAAATGGGGTAAGTGTTGCACACTAACCAGCCAAGTGATCTTATTTAGCTGGGCTTTCTAAAGTTTCTTAAGTAGAAATTTAGGGTAATAATACTTTCTTGTCAAGTGACTGGCGGATTAAGGCTTGCGTTTTCTAAAAAGCTTCCAGTGCGTGGAAGTTAGTGGGTTACGATTTGCCTTTATAAGTTCTTTTTGTGATTTCATTTTGTCTAGATGCTGGATGTACAACTTAGATTTTCATCTTTTTTAATAGTTCCTACAAATTATGTTAAGGGCAGATGATGGGTAAAATGTAGTACTGCAACGTAATTTTTGTCTGCAGTTCTCAGATGAACGGTGATAAAATATATATTTTATTTTGTTGAAAAGCACTGTTCTAGGAACACTTACCAAATCTCAGATCCTTTTAGAAAAATACGCAATTTACCAAATCTCAAGTCCTTTTAGAAAAACACACAAATGTATTAAAACAAATGCAATTTCATAAGCAAACATAGTGCATCTGTTATACACAGGGCTGAGTGTTGGTATATATTGGAAGGAATAAATTTTATTAAGCACAGAGTATTCAAAAAGTATCATACTGCTTAAGAACACAGGGTTCATAGTCAAATAGACCTAGCGTTAAAATTTGGCTTTGGGGGTGGCTGGGTGGCTCAGTCAGTTAAGCGTCTGCCTTCGACTCAGGTCACGATCTCAGGGTCCTGGGATCAAGCCGCGCATCAGACTCTCCACTCAGCAGTGAGTCCGCTTCTCCCTCTGCTTCTGTGATCCCTCTCTAGTGACTGCTTTTGCTCTTTAAAACAGAATCTTTAAAAAAAATCTGGCTTTGGAATTTTCAGACATGATTTTAGACAAGATATTCATCTTCTCCAAGCATTCACTTCTTCATGTGGAATTAAGAATCATACCTACCTCATTGGATAGCTGTCAGGATCAAATAAAGTACTATTATATAAAATATTTAGACTACTTTTGGCAAATACATAGTATTTAATATGCAGTAGCAATTTTTATTATTTTATTGTTCCTTGAATTTTAGTATATTTATTAAATATCTATATCTCTGGTCTAGGTATTGGGAATAAAAGTAAACAAAACAAAACAAAAAAATCCTTTTCTCACAGAGCTTATATTCTAGTAATGTGTTTTGAAATAATGCACAAAATACTGATTATACAAAAATTAAATAAATATTCTGTGTTCAAGGGGTTTCATGTCTAGTTGAAAGAGAGAAAGGCAAACTAGTATATGTTAAGTTTGAGGAGCTGTGATAATCAGTTGATGTACATTTTCTCCAAGGCTGAGAGGTTTGAATACTTCTCCAATGCTTTATATCTAAGTGCATTTTTAAGCAAGAATGAATAGATTATCTTTCACACCCAAGATCCATGGGACCTTGTCATCTTTTTCCTCAGGATCTGTGGCAAGGGAGAGGAGTATGGGAGAAGCATTTGCATCCTCCCTGAGTTTGAAGATCATGCATTTCCCTGGTAGAAGAGAAAAAATATACAGGCATTTCAAATAAGTATAATGTACTAGTCCACAAAATGTTTTATAACTCTTATCTCCTTTTCAGACAACACAGAGGTGGCAAATTAAAATTAGCAGTTTTTACTTTTATTCAGCTTGAGTTATTTTTCATGAATCCTGGGTCATTGACAACAGTAACTTGCCAATCAGTTTTACAGCTAGATTCAACCACTCAGCTCTGGAAGAATAAATAAGTGTAAGTCAGGCATTTGCTATAAACTTAAAGTGGAATATAGCCCAAAGACCTCTTAGTGTTTTCAATAACATTTGTTTTATTTAATACATTATTTGGCCACCATTTGCAGTTTGTTATAAAACTATCAGTCTTTGGTAGCCCTGTGAGGTAGAAACTTCACTTGACTAGTGTGTAAGTTCAGTGCAGACCTAAGTGTAGGTCCATCAGTCATGGCCATGATTCCCATAAAACTCAGTATTTTGCCAATTATAGTCTTCAACTACCACCACCAGAGGTTTACCTTGTAATTGAGCTCCTTACATATGGGTAAGAAACTCAATTTGTTCAAATGGGATGATGATATATAGAATATCTTAATTCCCTAGTACCTAAAACATAATGTATTTATGCCTAGAGCAGTACTTAAATAAAATTTAGCACTTCTTTATTAGAAAACAAAACAAATAAAGTTGAGATTCCCTGGGAAACTGAATGATGAATCAATTCACTGTTGCATTTGATTACATAATAAGCCTATCTAACCCTATGGAAAGATTATGCAGCCCAAAATGAATGATGTCATTTATTTTACTTAATCCATTTTATTGCTCTTGCCAAACATTTAGCCTAATTATTTATAGTATAATTACCAGGAAATACTATTATGCTGTGAATAGTTTAACTTCTGTTATGCTTCGAAGTCTTATGCTTTACACATTTTTCCTATATATTATTATTTATAATGCATCATGTATCATCAGCATTGACACATTTTCATCTGTAAGACATCTTTATATACTGAAATTTTTTGTTTATATTTTCGTTCTGAAATTACTTTATTTTCTTTCTGAAATTACTTCCTCTATGTGAAAATATTTAAATGGAATATATTGTAAATAAAAGAGTAAATGAAAACAGAGTTAAGAAAATGAGAGGTAAATTTAAAAGGTTTGTATTCAAAGAAAAAAGTATTTCTTTTTAAGTAAGCAATAATTAAAAGAAGAAGCAGTGTTTCTTCATAGCCCTGATCACAAATACTATTTGCTACTGCTATACACACACACAAACACACATACAAGCTCATGTGCACACACACAGTCTTATCTAAATAATGTATTAAAGCATTTCTTCTATATTTCTTCTATATTTAATCAAATCTTCAGAGTGTTGCATATTTAAATGAACAGTCAACATCATCTTCTTTCCCTATTGTAAAAACTTTTTTTTATTTAAATTTATTTCTAAATAACTTATTTTTATCCTAAAAAGGATTTAAAAGTACTAAAACTCATTTTATCATTTAAGCTTATATATATTATACAATATATACATTATAATTATATGTATAATAATGTATATAATGTATATATATATATTACCACTTGTGTGTTCAGCATAAGTAAGTCTCTGAAAGAGACTCCAAGCCCTGGTCTGTTTCTCATTGAATAGTCTGCTCAGATAATAGATTATATTAGCATAAATTATTCCCTTACCCTCACCCTCCCCTTTTGAAGTTATCCAAATGATCTGGAGGTGAACCTACCTCAAACGGAAACTGCTAGGTATGAGCTCTGGGAGGGTTACCTATGGTACAGTCAAATTCATCACTGTGCCTCTGGAGGCCACAGGGTCTGGTCCAAATTGGAACTCAGTAATTGAAGTTAAAAATGGCAACAAGATCAAATGGGCTTGCATTGTCCTAGACATGAGGAATCTTTCACTGGAGGACGGTAGGGTAGAGCAGGAAAAGCATCAACTCTAGAGATACAACATGTTCTCATATCTTGTTTTTATTCCTTGCCACCTATGGGTACTTGAAAAAGTCACCTAAATTTTCTGAGATGCAACTGTAATTCATATTTCAAGGGGTTTTAAGTTGAGTAGGTAAATATTTGGATGTTCTTAGCATGTATGTGGCAAATAGTAAGTAAGTATTTAATAATACGAGTTTCACTCAGCACTGTGTATATATTTTCAGTAAATCTTACTTCCCATTTTGATTGTACAGTCTTCAAACATCCCATATTCCCTTTCTCCATTTTCATGATTTTATTTCTCATTTAGACACTTCAGAGAATAGATTTTCAAGTGTGTTTTTCCTTTCATCTTTTTCCAGTGTGTTACTTCTTTTCCCTTTCCTGTTTTTATTCTTTTAATTATTATCACATTTCCTTAGTGTTAGCCTTTTTTATTTCTTCTGGGTTAGGGCATCCTGAGAGCATATCAGGTTATTCACTATAAGATATAATGCATACGGTGTAGGAGCCAAAATTTTGTCTTGTTAGAGCTATTTAATAATGACCACAATGTAATTATTTGACCCCATGGCTTTCAGACATCCCATGCAGATATCACAGACAAAAAACAAAAAAACAAAAAATAAAACAGATATACATGTGTGTGTGTATATATACATATATATATATGCCTTCCCCATGATTCCCTTCATGCACAGTTTTCCCATTTATTCATTCAGAGATGTGTGTTTATGCTCATATTCTGTCCTGTTCTTAGGTTGCATGTTGTAAGGAAAATAACCAGAGGGACAGATTTTGGAAGATTCCAAAAACAAAGAGAGATTATGTTTAATATTCCATATCCTTCATCTGGTAACGAGTGGCAAGCAAGTCCTTAAATATTTTGGAAATCGGAACTGCCAGGCTCAAAAGGAACTTTGCGAAGCAGTTTTGTTTTGTTTTTAAACTGGTGTCCTCTCGTTGTGTCTGCTCGTCATTGAAAGCATCAGTTTTGTGTGCTTCCTACAAGATGACAGACAGAAAGGAGAGAAACAATGAAATTAATGGAGAGCTACAACATACCTTGGCAGTAAAGTAGATCTGTCACAAAGTCATAATTTTATTGTTCCCTCTGCATTATAAAGTCTGTCCAATAGACAATGAGTTGCAATCATAACCCTGTGTGCAAAGAATAATAATGGAATAACTGCAAAGAAAAAAAAAACCTCTGTTCTCACTGTTAAGTTCGGTGACTTTGTCTGGATGAAAGGGTCAGGGGCTTGAGAAATAAATTTGAGTGCTTGTGGATGAGACATAAGGCTGCTCAAATAATAATCTAAAGCACAGCTGGGTCTTTTATTTCCATTCCATTGAGTTGAGGTTTCAACTCAAATGTTCCTTCCTCAGAGAGGTT
Organism: Mellivora capensis; assembly: GCA_004024625.1. NCBI lineage: Eukaryota > Metazoa > Chordata > Mammalia > Carnivora > Mustelidae > Mellivora > Mellivora capensis. Next base: position 22,285 of record PISX010018847.1, read on the forward strand.
TTCTCTGAGTACCCTAGGTGAAGTAACCCCTCCAGCTTCAGCACTCCCTGTGGCGTTTCTTCTCATCACAGCACTAAGCATCATATATATATATATATATATATATATATATATATTTTTTTTTTTTTTTTAAGATTTTATTTATTTGACAGAGATCACAAGTAGCCAGAGAGGAGGCAGAGAGAGAGAGAAGGAAGCAGGCTCCCTGCTGAGCAGAGAGCCCAATGCGGGGCTCGATCCCAGAACCCCGCATTGGGCTCAGATGACCTGAGCCGAAGGCAGAGGCTTAACCCAGTGAGCCACCCAGGTGTCCCCCCCTTTTTTTTTTAATTTGCCTGTCTCCCCACATAAGAATATGAATGACATGAGCATGCCATTCAGACCCTTGCTCACTGTGTATCCTCAGAACCTGGAACACTGCTCACAGCCGATAGCTGGTAATCAATGCCTATTCATGGAATAAATAGATGAATTAAAATGGGACAAAAATAACATTCAAGGGAATCTTTTACGAGTTTAAGTTTAAAAGTGAGGAAACCAAACCATGATGAAGGAAGTACATTTCTCAAGATTACATAGTAAGGATGGTGTGTGCCTTTGTTCCCAAATCACTGTACTTAAGTTTGTTTTGTTTTGTTTTTTAAGATTTTATTTATTTATTTATTTGACAGCTAGAGATCACAAGTAGACAGAGAGGCAGGCAGAGAGAGAGGAGGAAGCAGGCTCCACGGGGAGCAGAGAGCCCGATGTGGGGCTCGATCCCAGGACCCTGGGATCCTGACCTGAGCCAAAGGCAGAGGCTTAACCCACTGAGCCGCCCAGGCCCCCCCACTCTACTTAAGTTTGAAACAAATTTTCCACCACTGAAATAGACAAAACTTTTTATTTCCTTTGCATTGAGCAGGGGGGAAAGTTAGGCTGTAAGACTATATTTGGGGAAGCTAAAATAGTAAAGAAAAAAAATGAGGATAAGACTGATTAATGGTGAAAATGACTACAAAAACAAAACCTCCCTTTCTTCTTCTTAGTTGATACATACCCTATGTTTTCATGAAAGACAAAAACAAACTGAGGGTTGCTGGGGGGAGGGGGATCGGGAGAGGGGGGTGGGGTAATGGACACTGGGGAGGGTATGTGCTATGGTTAGTGCTGTGAAGTGTGTAAACCTGGCAATTCACAGACATGTACCCATGGGGATAAAAATACTTTATATGTTTATAAAAAAAAAAAAGAACATGGGGCACCTGGGTTTCTCAGTCGGGTAAGTGGCCCACTCTTGGTTTTGGATCAGGTTATGATTGCATGATTGCAGGGCTGTGAGTTGAGCCTCAAGTCCGTTCTGTGCTAAGTGGGGAGTCTGCTTGAGATTCTCTCCCTCTACCCCTCCCCCCACTCATGCTATCATGCATGTGTTCTCTCTCTCTCTCAAATAAATAAATCCTAAACACACACACAATACAAAAGAAAAATGGAGAAAAATCAACTTTTCCACTGAGGGCTTCCTGACTTTTGTAAGGGCACATTGTTATCTGCCTCTTTGCTCACTGGTATGTTGCCTTCCAAGTCCTTTCCATGGCAAGTTTATCTTGTCTACCAGATTAGAAACTCATAAAGCACAAGGCATACTGGCTTTTATTTATCTGTTTTGCATCTCCTGCTGTAGCTCCTAGTGCTATTTTATATACAAAGTGCATTTATTAGTTCTCTTAGGTGAAAAACCTATATTTGTAAAAAATGAGTGTAAGAGGTAGCATCATGATTTCTCTGACATTTGCTGTCCACTGTATGGTGAGCTTTCACTGTGTTGTTTATTCTCAGTAATTCACTGATTATTAGAATATACTTCCCCCGGTGATGATAGTGTGTCAACTTCACATTTCCAGTTTTTGCAGCCATGGCTACTAGATAACTTTGGAAAAGAAAGATGAAATTCTCTTCAAACAATAAATTGTAATATTTAAAAATTGTTTAGAAACCCTCCTTTTTTTAAGGCCAGAGAATAAAATGTTAAAGAACATGCCAACATTTAGGTTTAGTTCGATTCCTTATTAATTCATCTTTAACTGTAAAAATTCAGTAATTGTTCAAATTCCAGGTTTATCCTCGACTTTGGTGGAACATGTCCTTTTAACTGACCTTGAATTTTTAGCAGGTACCCCAAGCTTTCCTAAAATATGAGAATGATTTCAATGTTTTGATGTTTTTTTTGTTTTGTTTGTTTTTTCTTCTTTTTTTTTTTTTCCTTTTCCCAATATTTTGATGTTTTAAGCCACGTTTTTGTTTTGGGATACAGTGACAAATTGATAATGTGGAACATGGCATTATGCATGTTATTTAATGTTTTCTTAATTAGTATGAAAGAAGTAAGATCCTCTCTTTGGTCTACTGATTCTGATTTCCTGCAACTCTCCTGACAATAGAGATAAAAAAGTACATTTACTTATAAAGCAGCCCAGGATGTCTCTTTCTGGTGAGAACAGTTATTACCTTTTATCTTAACCCAATCCAAGTACCTCAGTTTCATTACCAACTTATAGCAAGCTATTCATCATGCTTTTTTTTTCTTTTGAAGCCATTAGTACCCACCAATGATTTATGTGGGTATTGTTTTAAATGATATTTATATTCAGTCATCACCATAGCAACAAGCTTAATCCATTACATTATGTAGAAAGCATTTTTTTTAAGTTTGTGGTTAAAAAAATCCATATTTATATCTATATCTACATCTACATCTATCTAAGTTTATGCCAGAACAGAGTAATTAAAAATAGCTAAAGGCTATAGCAAGAGCAATAATTATAATAAGGACTTCATAAAAGAAGTGAAAAGGAATTTTAGTCAATGTATCCCAAAGGGAGAGTGCTTTTGTAGATAGAATCCATGATTATTTTGAATCATATTATTTGAATCATAATCCATGATTATTATTGGAGGTAGTTCCTTACATTCTCTGGTCTCTGTAGTAGGTGACTGTCTACCTTTCCAGAACCTCTTACTTCATTTTTTTGCTTATTAGATCCCAATATTCCTTCGGCAGTAGGCTCAGAATGGGGGCAAACCATTCAGGGAGGAGTCTCATGAATAAAGCTCAGCTAATTGTGTTCTACCACACTAGTCTTGATGGCTGGTTCTGGAATATGAACATGAGCCAAGCTGGGGCCATGAGGGCTAGACCTGGCAGTTGCTGAAACTATGTCTTAGAGTATGTATGGGCTGGGCTCTTAGAATGTAGGCATGGATATCTAATGAGCTGACTGGAGAATGGTGCCAACACAAAGCAGAGCAAGAGATAGAAGCTGACTCTGTCAACATATTCTTGGGCAGGCCCTTAACTTTTTTCAATGATGTGAGTAAAAAAAAATAAAAGTAAACAAAAACCTTTTCAGCTAAAGTGAGTTTGGATTTTTTGGTCATTTGTAACTAAAAAATTCCTATTAGTCTTAATTGATTCAAATTTAAAACATATGGTAATTATTAATATTTGTTATATGTAACATTACATATTTGATATATAAATATTCATATTCATAATTATTAATTTAGTTGAGTCATTCTGGTTCTTTTCATAGATATGAAGAGAAGTTAAAAATTTTTTTTAAAATTTTATTTATTTATTTGAGTGAGAGAGAAAGAGAGAGACAGAGTGTACACAGGAGAGGGCACAAGGAGGAAAGAGGGGCACAGAGAGGGAGAAGCAGGCTCCGCACTGAACAGGGACCCAGGAGTATGGACTACATGGGGCTCATCCCTGGATCCTGGGATCATGCCCTGAGCCAAAGGCAAATGCTTAACTGACTGAGCCACCCAGGTGCCCCCTAATTTAAAATTTAAAAACAGCACTCAGTTCATCTGAGGGAGTGAGGAATCTCTAGCTTAAAAAAAAAAAAAACACACACACACAAAAAGGGGTGCCTGGGTGGCTCAGTAGATTAAGCTTCTGCCTTCCCCACAGGTCATGATCCCAGGGTCCTGGGATTGAGCCCTGCATTGGGACCTCTGCTCAGAGGGGAGCCTGCTTCTCCCACTTCCTCTGACACCCCGTCCCACATCGCTTGTACTTCCCTGCGCACTCTCTCTCTCAAATAAAGAAAATCATAAATAAATAAATTAATTAACAAAGAAGGCATAATTGGCCATCTTTTTCAAGTTTTTCTTCCTCCAGACTGGTGGTAATATTATTTCAGTTACACTCACCCAATTTGTTGTGATTGTATTTTCTTCCCTCAAAAAGGATTATTTGGTATTGTTTCCAACATCTGTGTGTTTAAATGTTTCGATAACATGAGGACAACATCTCAAATAACCTAAATATACCAATGAATTATACCAATGCCTTGAGGCAAGGAAACTAATAGCAATTTAATTAAAAGTAATAGTGAATTTGAAAGTTACTTTAAAAAGAAAGTAGGAAAAGTAAAATGGAAACTAAAACAAAACAAGAAAGAAAAGAAAAGCCATAGCAAGAATCACTGTGGCATGGGATGATAGAAATCAGTGTAAGAAAAGATATATACATTTGATTCTGTTCTATAGGCATGTCTTCAGGGTGCCAAAACATTATTATTATTTGGGTCAACATAATAATTTATGTCGTAATATATAAGTGTCCAGACCTAGCTAATATATAATGCCTTATGTTTAGTACAATAATCAGGAAAACATTTTTCTCTCTCACTGAATAAGTCTATAAAATTCCCTAAAACATAGCCACAGAATAGGGAAAGTGCGCAAAGCAAGAATCCTAGGGTAGGGGTAGAATTTTGCTGAAGTATTTCTTAAAATAAAATTTCTTTCTGGATTTAAATCAATCTATGTATAATTAATATTACTTTTGTGCCAGGCACTGTGCTAGTACATTAATATACGTAATGTGTACTTGAATGGAATGGAATTTTAGAATAGATCCATAGTTAGAAGGAATCAGTTTAAAAGGACATTAAGATAATTGGAAAAAAAAAGATGCTTATATGCAGTATGAGAAATTTATGTTGTAGCAATAAAAAAGTACCCAAATCTCAATGGATTAAGGCAATGAAAGAGTTCATTTTCTTGTTCATGATATATGTCTAAGTCAAGTCAGTGGGAAGGGCTAAGTAAGGAGCATCTGCATATCTTTGTCACAAAGGGAACTAGGCTGTAGAAGCTACATCTGGACACATGCTCTCTTAATCACTGAAACAATTAGAAGGGATATGGTAATGTGCGTATTAGGTTTACAGGCTTTAACAGAGTGCTGTATACAGAGTGCTGTATATTAATTCCACTCATGTGGCGTTAAAGTCATGAGACCCCACTTACCTGCCAAGAGTACCTGGAAGGAGGAACGTTGGAAATATTTGTTGACCAGCACTGATGATTACCAGAGTTCACTGTTCTAACCATCAAATATTTTGTTCACTCTCCTCTCCACAAAATATACTCTCCCACTCACCAAGGGAGATAAAGCGAAATTTTATCTAATATCAAAATGACTTAGTCCAAGATCATTAGATGGTGCATATAGTCACTATGATAGGGAATGTGGTGTGCAGTATTTGTACTTGTACATGTCAAGCGTGGAAATTGGTGGACTAAAAAGGCAAGTTAATGGAAACCCACATAAACCAAATGTATTATAAAAGAGGTTAAACCTACCATTTGTTAAAAAAAAAAAAAAGAATGAAGGATGACATAGCGCCCATTGATGTGTCATAACTTTTAAGTCTGGGACAAATGTTTGTTTTCAGGATAGCTTAGGCTAGGGTAGAGAATAATCCTGCATTTGGCTTATGTTCTTCTTTAGAAGAGGTTCACCCATCCCTCCTTTGTGGCCTTTGGCTCTGAACACAGAGAATTTTGTTTTTTTTCCTGCTTCTGTAAGCAGGCTTCGGAGAAGATGATCTCTTTGAGAAATAGGCATTTTCTTTGGCTCATTCATGGCGTGAATGTTTGGTAACCAAGCTATCACCATAATTATCACACTATCTTTTAATCCAGAATGGCAATACTGTTAACAATATAAATCTCTCAGAGGAGCTCTGTTATCTCCATGTATCTACAGACTCACCAACAGGTCTTTTACAGGCAGACATTTTAGACTCGCATGCATATGTGTCCAATATAGAAATTTTTACCTGTACTTCTTTTTTCTTTCAATATAGTTCATTAGATTCTGGGTGGAAGAACCACATGTAGTCACTTTTTCTTTCTTGACTTATTTTGTCTAGCTGAGGGATTTTAATCTATTCAGAGGTTCTTACATTGGCTATAAAGCCCATATCCTAGATTGAATCCTTCTTACCAGGTTGGGTTTTTATCAGCTTTTGTCATGTGGAATTATTTTTTTAAAGATTTTACTTATTTATTTGAGGGGGACAGAGGGTATGAGTCGGGGGAGAGGTAGGTGGAGAGGGAGATGCAGGCTCCCTGGGAGCCTGGTGTGGGGCTTCATCCCAGGATCTCTGGGATCATGACCTGAGCTGAATGCAGACGCTTAACTAACTGAGCCACCCAGGTGCCCCTTCTCATTTGGAATTCTGAAGTTAGTTACATTTTCAGACTCTACAAAGTCTGTCTATTTATGAATCTTCTCCTATTTCTTCTTGTAAAGTACCCTTTCTTTTTTGAGTTCAGCTTATTCATTTAGTAGCTTATCAGCTACAAGCAGCAGCAACCACCACATGCTGGTAAGTTCTTTTTCCTATCCTCTTATCTTAGGGCTAATGTTTATAAGTACTTCTTTCAAGTTAGTCCAAATCACAGTTCTACTACTTCACCTTTAGATAACATGGATTATCATCCTTTCAGTCTCCAATAACTGCGATTTTCACTGCTTCCTTTCTGCCTCTTAAGCTAATACCAGCTTTTCTGGGTATTTTTGTTATAGCAGCTCCTCAACTCCACTACCAATTTCCATACCTGTCAGTATAGGCTAGTTTATGCTGAAATGAAAAGCAATTCAGACTCTTGGGTCAAATATCAACAATTTATTTCTCAAAAAAGTTCTAGAGCTCTAGAAGTAATTCAGAAATATTTGAACAGTCCCTCCTGAATTCCACATACACTAATAAATCTGAAAATCTAGATGAAATTCATATTTTTTAACAAAGTATACTTTATACATTTGAATTATGAAGAATTAGAGCACTTAGGAAAAAATAACAATAATTTTGCAATTATAATGATGGATTTGGAAAGGTCTCTCTAAGCCCGGAGAGCACAAAACACAGAATACAAAAACAAACAAACAAACAAAAAAAAAACAGATGTAGAACTTAACAATAAAATGAGTCAAATACCATAGCCAAAGTTGATAGTTTCATGAAGAAGATATTCAAACTGATCTCTAGACATAAAAAATACTGTCATATAATTAGTATTAAAATGTGATATTTTTTACTTCTCAGAATAATGATTAAAATTTTCAATGATTGAGAATATTTTTCGTTAAAAAAGTTGTAGATACACAGGCATTGTCTTATATACAAAAGATACCAGTGTCCTGCCGTGTAATCTGTTTAAATAACTCTGGTTCTACAAATTTACTATATGGAGGCAATTAGACAGGTGTGAAAGAGATGTATACAAAGAATTTCACTGTAGCAATAGGATTATTTATAATGCAAGGTTGGAATTAAAAAAAAAAATGAGAAGCTAAATAAACCCAAATGGATATCAGTAAGTGGTAATAGATCCATTGAAAAGCATGCAGCCATTGAATCTTATTAAATAGAACACATGTTTTGGCTTAGATATACTGACATATGAAGATGGTCATGATGTGAAAAAGCAAGTTGGAGAATGGCATATTAACAATTCTTATTCCTTGGTGGTAAAATTAATAATTTTCATCAACATAAATCCCCACACTTTTTAATTTTTTCCTGATTTTTAAAAACAGACATGATAAAAGTCAATAGTATTCCCATTTTGGAGGGGGAAAAAAGTTTTACTCATTAATATACTGCCATAGTGCCAAATAGAAAACATGATATAAAATAAAGTGCTTTAATTTTATTGATAGTGGAAGTGAAATGAACAAATAGGAACAAAAAATATGAATACTGCTAGAATTTTTGGCAAATATTCCCTTGTCCCCACCACAAAAGCTGTTGTCAAAATATTAAAAGATTCTTTTCTATTTAACTTGTATTCTTAGTTTTTGAGTCAAAATGCTTTTCTTCTAGAAAATTTGAGTAGCTATGGAAAAAAATGCATTTTCTAAATAGCTAAATAAATATGTTTATTGTTAAATCATAGCATATACTGTTTGAGCCTCTGTAGATTGGGCCCTCTTTCCATTTAACTAACCCTGTGCAATTTTCATTGAAAACAAATTATTGTTCATGCATTCAAAGGGCAATGAGCAATTAGAACATAATTGATCCAACTGAGCATCTGATTTCAGCTTTGTGCTGAGAAAATGGTCTTGAAATAATGTCTTTTCCATTAGCAGTTTCACCTAATTCAGAAGAACATTTTCTTGAATGTGAGAGTGTATTGACCCGAATGAGAGTTCACTACTATCACCAACACCATAATCTTAACAGCTTCTCAGATATTTTAAATATGTACACTCCACTTAAACAATGAAATATTGATTAATGATAAATTATGTTTACATTTTTAGTACATTCCAAATGGTATGCATTTTGTTATTTTTGTATCTCACTATGGCTTGTTGTAATTTAGAATTGAATATTTCAGTAAGACAAATTTTTTTCATTTCATTAGATATTCACAGAGATATTTACTGAGTTTCTGATAAACTCAGGAAATGCAAAATTGAATAAAGCAAGTATCTTCCATCAATGTAAAAGAGCAAATAAAAGTGTAATAAGAAATTATAGTAATTAGTTGGAGATAAGTGGAAAAATGGCAGTAGGTACCAGGAGGGAAGATCAATAGGGGTAGGCCTCAAAAGAAAGGAACACTTAAGCGATGTACTTAAAAACTACCAGTTGTTAAGTGTCTTCTAGGTGGCACATGCTTTCCATAAATTTCCTTTAAACTTCATAATACTTAGTAGTTGTCATTATCATTTCTTTGAGTTCATTCAAAGAAATGAATAAATTTACTGAAGCTCACAGCCGATGTGTTGAAAAGACAAGAGTTTAATTCAGAAATCTCTTTCTAAAGCCATGGTTTCTCAACCCTTATCCCACTCTACCACACTGCCCCATTTATTACACGAAAGAGGGCATTTCAGAGAGGGGCAACAGTGTGTGCAAAGGCATGGAAGTATGGAACCACAAGAAAATTGTCTGAGCATAATATATGAGCAGGAGAGCTTTTGCAAGGGAAAAACAAACAAACAAAAAACAAAAATGAAGAAACTGGGCTTAGAAAAATCACAAAAGGATGAAAACGTGGAGGGGACAATGGATACAAGGGCATTTGGGATTTTCAAATCATTAATGAGGAACCGTTGAATGAGTTAAACAGGAATAATTTTGATTGATCTCAGTATTAGAAGGCTGATAGTTCAAAGATACAATCTTGAGAAACTCATCTAATACGCTACTACAAGGAAGAATAACACGGAATAAAAGGGAAGAATCAGAGGTATTAAAAGGATATGTGAGGAAAAGAGGAAGTTAAATAATGAAAAAGTGGGGAGACAATAAAGTCCTTCTGATATTCCTCTTAGGCTGATGTTGAGTAACCACTAAAGTGTCATAAGGTAGCTTTACATTCAGAAAGTTTCTCCATTATTTCCACTTAAACATACATTGTCCAGTTGTATTACATCAAATCTAATGAAATGAAATGATAAATCTATCCATGATTAAATAATACAGTGTGCTAAGTATTGATAGGAAATTAAAGAGCAAATACTAATGTCATTAGCCCCATGTTTTCTCTAAACCTCTCTATGTTCTACTCTAGTCAAAAATAGTCTTTCCTAGCACATGTCTTGACAGGTTGTATCACATTCAAAACTGTTAAACATTTATTGACTAGGTGACACATGCTAGGAATGGGGATTCATAGTTGCCTAAGAAAGGTACCCTTCTTTGAAAGATTTCACATTCTCATAGAACAGCAGACTTATATAAGTGAGGTAATAATAATAAAAAGCAGGGAGCTAAGTAATAAATATTTGTATAAGAGAAAGTGATAAAAGCGTAGGGGCCCACAAACTCTCCCTCTCTACCATTGTAGGGAAGCAAAATCTCTTTTGGTTGGTAATTGGCTGGAATTACCTGTCTTGTTGGTTAGTGCTTACCTAAGCACTAGGCTGGCAAGAGCTAGTCTTCTGTATACATCGGGTATCCATTACAAGACTGTGATGGTTTGTGGCTTCTGTGATATAAATAAGGAGGCTGAATCAAGGTAATGATACCCGGTTAGGTCTACATTAGTTTCAGTAAGTTGGGTAATCACATCAAGGTGTATCAATGTGTATTAGTGAGTGATAGTAGAATTAGTCAAGATATTTAGTAGGAGTAGGTACATTATTAAAATTTTGGTGAGGAATAACAGGTTTGAAGGATTGACAAGTAAAGAGGCAAGACTGTGAACTACAGCAGTGGAACGTATGCTAAGAAATACACAGAGCTTTTAGGAGTTAGTGAGAGATTCAGTATGGAATTTGGGGAAGGAAAAGGGGACGAAAGATTTTTGCCACTATGAAGATTCCAATACCTAAAATGTGATATATAAAAGAGTAAAAAAAGAGGAACTGGGAAAGGAGAAAAATAATTTGGTTTTAGAAGAGTGGATTAATGTACTATCAGAATATTTAAACTGATATATCTTTTAGACAGAAGTCACAAATTTGTGGATATTGAAAGAGAAATTAATGCTAAAAATAAGTACTTTGTGGTTAAGAATATGGTGTAATTAAAACTGTATGTAAGTGTTGGGATAAATACTCAAGAAAGTATAGATTAAGAAGAGAATAAGAGGCTAATAACTGAATAATGGAAAACAGTACTTTCTACCAAGTTAAGGTAAAAATTCAGTGGAGAAGAAAACTGTGGTCAGAAAGGTAGGGGCAATAGAAACCAAGGTATCAGAAGACAAAGAGCCATCAACAGCAATAAATATCAGATTTTAAAGGTTCAAATAAGGAAAAGGACCAACACCTTTCCAATCAGGTGGTCTGTGGTGACCATAGGAAGAGCTGTTGCCATGTAGATGTAGATTAGACTCCAGAAAGCATGGTCAAGTCTGTGAATTAAAGATCTGGAAAGGATATTTTTAAAAAGGTACACACACACATTATAAAAGTTTGTTTAGTAAAGGATAAAGTGCTGGGAATACAACTTTTAAAAGAACGACTTTATTGGAAATATTTGGTGAATGGAAAAGCCTTTAATAGTTTTAGAGGCTGAAAGTGTAGAGTCCTTTCAGAGAAAGAGACTGAAAATACCAAAGAGAAATAAAAACATTCCTGGGGGTGGCCAAGAGCACAGGAAGAAGAAAAGGATTTTTTTTTTAAGATTTTATTTATTTATTTGAGAGAGAGAGACAGTGAGAGAGAACATGAGAGAGAAGATAGTCAGAGGAGCTCCCTGTGGAGCTGGGAGCCAGATGAGGGATCCCAGGACTCGGGGATCATGACCTGAGCCAAAAGCAGCTGCTTAACCAACTGAGCCACCCAGGCACCTGGAAGAAGAAAAGGATTTGAATAAGGGATTGAAGGACTTCCAGAAATACAGAACCCAAGGGATAAGGATTTGTGAAGATGTAGGCACAATTTATAGGTTGAGGGGAGAAGTTAATGATGTTAATGCATCATAGTGTCTTTTTTCATTCTGAATTTCAAAGACAAGTTATTAGTACTATACTCAGGGCATCAATCTACATAGAGTTGCCATTTTATGCATCTCTATTTTGGAAAGAGTGTTGAGGATGGTTGAGTTTAATTTTTCAGAATTTAAATTTCAGAGTTTAAATTTTCAGTGTGGCCATAGTGGAAAGGCATTGGCATTTAGTGACTATAGAGCTGGTAGGAAAGTAATGAAATAATAGAAATTAAAATCAAAGCTGGGTAGATGTAGAAGTAAAATCAAAGCAGTGTTGAAGAGGAGGGGCAAAGGGGAGTCTAGATCGATGAGGAACAGTTTAAAGAGGAGAGGAGAGAGAGAAAAGTAGAAAGAAGAATGGAGAGGAAGTGAGACAGACATCTGAAAGGATAAATAAGGAGTCATAAAAACCAATGTGTTAGAATTTCTTTCAACTTAAATGTGAGAAGATCATAGGTTTGTTTTTTGAGAATTAGTAAGTTGAAGTGGAGTTGATAACCGTGGTTGAGAATATGAGGAATACTGTACTTAGAATGACTCTCATTGGACACTAAACCTTATAAGGTTGTGACAGAATTGGGGATACAAGAAAAATAAAATTAGTGTCAATATAAACCAATGACTGTGAGGATACAACAGTAAATAACAGAAAACAATGACATTGTGATGTAGAAAGCAAGTTTGGTGTGAACTTAAGGGAGAAGGATTTACATACATAGGAGGAGGAAAGATTGTTAGGAGATGGAAATGGGGAGCCATGTTATTACTGAGTTTCCATGACTTTTATTTGCAGAAAGGTATTAAGGAATGAGGAGAGGTATCAGTCATTGGAAAGAAATAAGGTGTTTTCTGTTAAAGTAGGTTGGAGCAAAGCACTCTATGAAGAAATTAAGAATGACTTACACATACACAATGGACTGAGGAGGGCATGTGCTGTGATGAGCACTGGGTGTTATACTTAACTAATGAATCATTGAACACTGCATCAAGGACTAACTATGTACTATAAGTGGCTAATTGAACATTAAAAAAAAAAAAGACATACACAATGGGACCAGGGTCATAGTGGGGCAGAGAAAGAGGGGGAAGCACAGAGAGCATACAAAAATGGTTATAAAAGAAAGAAAATAGGGGTGCCTGGGTGGCTCATTTGGTTAAGCGTCCAACTCTCAATTTCATCTCTGGTCGTGGTCTTAGAGTTGTGAGACTGAGCCCTGCATCAGGCTCCATGCTCTGCATGGTCTTCTTGAGATTCTCTCTCTTCCTCTGCCCCTCTCCCCAGTCACATACTGTCTCTCTTTCTCTCTCTCTCTCTCGCTCTATCTCTCTCAAATAAATAAATAGAATTTTTTTAAAGAAAACAGCTGTAAAAAGAACATAGTTGATATCAGGTATGTGTATGGACAGCTGGGTTTTGTGTTAACAGGATTCAGGAATATGCATAATTACCTATTCTTGAGGTTCTAAATATTTATTTTATATTATCCTGTTTTAATGTAGTAGAAATAAGTAAAGGTCCTGACCGGTATCTCAACTTGAAATATGCATGTAATTCCTAGTTAATATTTAGTAGGTCAGGCTAAATTCAACAGAAAAACTACTATTAATAATGTAAATGTCATCACTAATTTAGTTTCTACTATGAAGCGTGTTTTGCTGGTAACAGGAAACATTTAAGAAAGGACTTTTCCTTGGAGAAAGACTGATTTTAGGACTCAGGTAGGAATGGGATAAGATGAGCTTGAACAGTTATGCTTTATCTGGAAAGAAAATAAGTATTGCTAAAGTTGACAGGGGATGTTACAAGGATCCTGGAAGTAGCATGAAAGGGTTGTTTCTGGATAAGCCTTGAACTCTTTGAGCACCAAAATAACTAAGGACTATAATGAATTACAAGCCATTTACAAAATGTAACTCTATTAGTTTGTAACAATCATAACTAGGTAAGGAAAGACAAAAATGCAGGAGGAGGTAGGGCTCTTGCTTATAGTAGAATGCCAAATTCAAACTGGGAAATTGGAGAGAATAGTGTGTTCAGATGATTGATTTTCCAACCATCATTTAAAGATTATTTAAGAATCATCAATGGTTGCTAAATTTATGAGAGCACATTTGGATAGGAAAATATATTAGCATGGTTTTGTGATGTTTTCCTAAAGACTCTTTATGAGAAGCTAGGAAAAAAAATAGTAATAATATAGTGGAAAATTGGGGACGTAAGGTGACTAAAGTTAACATAAAAACCAAAAGTCAATCCCTTGAGAAAAACCCAAATTGAGGGATATTGTACAACAAATCTGCCTTGCACTCCTCAAAACTGTCCAAGTTATGAAAAATAAGGAAAGACTGAGAAATTGACACGGATCAGTGCAGATCAGAGTGAAATTTCAACTAAATATAATTTGCTATCCTGGACTTGCTGCTAGAAAAGAAAAGATATTAGTGGAAAACCTGGTGAAACCCAAATGAAGTCTGTAGTTTATTGAATAGCAAAGTACCGATGTTAATATCTCAGCTCTGGGAAAAGAGCATGTAGGAGTTCTCTGTACTCTTTGAAACATTTCTGTAGATCTATAATGATTCCAAAATAAAAGCTTATTAAAAGTTGAGAGGAGGAAGGCAGATAGACATTTTTGCCTTCAGATGTGATACCCTGAGAAGGACCAAATTTCACCTCTGGTATTCCAGTTGGCAATGCATAACCTGAATTTAACCCCTAAGAAACATCAGAGAAACTCAAAATGTCAAACATTCTATTACAACAATACTACATTTGAAACTGTGTCCTAAAAGATAAAAAGATATGCTGAAGGAAGTATTCCAGATGAGAGATTAAAAGACATGACAATTAATGGACTATGGGATCTTAGACTGGATGGATCCTATGTTAGAAGAATAAAAGTACTATAAAGGACATTGGGGGTTAATTCTTTTAATTGGAATATGGATGATAGACAGTTATATTACTAATTAGCGTGACAATTGTGTTATTTATGTAAGAGAATATGCTATTCTAAGGAAATACACACTGAAGTATTTAGGGGTAAAGAGATACGGTATATACATTTCAGTCTCAAAAGCTTCAGAAAGATATAATGTGAACATAGAAAGGAAAAAAAGGGAAATTAGGGCAACATATTGATAACTGGTGTATCTGAATAAAGAGAACATGGGTATTCATTTTATACTTCGTGCCACTTTTCTGTATATTGGAAACTCTAGCTTTTGCCTTTTTAAGAGAGAAATTAGTTTCTTCTGATAAAGAGACTGTGACTTAATACCTGAAGTAGAATAATTATAGTAATAGAATTTTAAAGCTGGAAGGAGCTTCCTAAGATGTTGACCTTAGGGAACACATTTGTCATGTTTGTATTGCCAGAGCTCTGAATATGGTGCTTGGTAAATAAAAGATGCTCAAATATGCTGGAAGGATGAAGGAATGAATGACAGCTCTTAAGGACAGTGTCTAGAACTGGTAATATCAGCTACTTTAGCTAAGAGAACTGTTTTCCTTTTCCTGAATAAATAGTTCCTATAGATACAATTTGATAATACTGTATCTAAATTCACAGAATAAACCATAAATGCAACATTTGAACAGCGGCTGAGTAACAGCCTCAAACTTTCCCATCCCTGGTCATTGCTAAAGGATCATTTGTGTCCGTGACTGATTTAGACACTTAGAAAAGAGAAAAATGGCATTCAGGACTAAGTAAAATGGAAGGGATAGGGATTTCAGGCTGTATATCCTCACCCAGGTTCTTCTGCCACAGTGTCATAGGAATTTGGATAAAAGCGTGTAAGCTTTCCCTTTTTTTTCCCATCAGTGGGCTAACCAGGCCTATCTGCTCACAGGTCATACAAGGGCGAAGATAGTGGAGATTATTTTATTTCAAGTTGGTAAAATAGCAGAGCAACTGAAAAACTGGAAATACAAGCAAACATTAGATTGGGATAATTTGTAACAACATAGGTTTATTTTTTATTTTTTTAAGATTTTATTTATTTATTTGAAAGAGATCACAAGCAGGAAGAGAGGCAGGCAGAAAGGAGGAAGCAGGCTCCCCACTGAGCAGAGAGCCCGATGCAGGGCTTGATCCCAGGACCCTGGGATCATGACCTGAGCTGAAGGCAGAGGCTTTAACCCACTGAGCCACCCAGGCACCCCACAACGTAGATTTAAATAGAAAAACCAGCCACATGTCTTTGATGACCCCTTAAAATTTGTCCACACATGACCTTCTGTTATGAATATACAGGAAAACGTACATTTCTTGTCTATCTACAGATAGTTTCTGGAGGTGTCCTTAGTTTAGCTTAATGTCTTCAAATCTACTTAACCACCATATAAATGGGTTTGGCATGTGCATAATCTCTTACTAAAATTTACAATGGGCACTTAATAAAGGATTAAGAAGCAATGAATCCTCAGCTGCAACACTGATTTTCCCACTGCCTTTCCTAGAGGAGGAGCACAGATAAACATGGATTTCTCTGAGCAATCAAAATGAAAAATACAATTTGATTCTCCTATTTCCATAAGAAAATTCCTCTACAAGCAATTGGCATGTTTTCCATTTCAGTAACTGTTCTGTAATGGAATTTTAAAAAGCTGAAACAGAAATTTAGGCCTTTTTTATAGCTCCCTGTGTTCAAGGTATCTGCTTATCAAAGTGGTTTTCAAAGTGATGAGTTAAATACTAGCAAGGAAGTGACTGGCGGAAACAAAGGTTTTAGTGTTGAGACAGAATGTGAAATTGTGAACATTGCTGTTGCCTGTGTATGAGCATAGCATCGGGGGTGGATGATACACACACACACACACACATATATATGTATATATAAATATATATTTACATGTAACATATAATATAGTAAAATTAATATATAAAATTAGTATATAAATATAAATAAATTTAAATAAATGTAATATATATTTGTGTATATATATTTATATATATATTTTTTGGAGAGCATAAGCAGGAGGGGCAGAGAGACAGAGAGAGAGGGAGAGAGAGGGAGAGAGAGAATCTCAAACAGACTCTGCCCTGAGCTCAGAGCCTGTCTCCGGGCTCATCTCCGGACCCTAAGATCATGACCTGAGCCAAAATCAATATCAAGGTTCGGTTGCTTAACTGACTGAGCCATCCAGGTACCCTGAAGCTATATTTTTAAAAAACCTCAGGCAAATCCTTTCGTAATTCGATGCATTAATGAATGGATTGGTTAATTGAGATTTCCAGGGTTGTCAACTAATATTTGTATTACATTCTGGAACTTTGGCAGAAACACCACTCCAGGAGTAAAACGTCTGTTTCATATGGAAGGAGAAAAGAGAAAGTTAGGGAAATGATTCTTTTTCTATAACACAGGTATTCATTTCACTGATGGACAAAATTTAAGTTAATGGCACTGGGAAATAAGCAACTAATTGACCATATTACCATTAAAATTACAGTTACCTTGGAAGAGTTTGGAAAACTCGGAGTTGATTTAAAAAGAATTACAAAGTTGGATAAGGGTAGGGAAAAAAATAAAATAA
>PISX010018848.1:0-39571 GCA_004024625.1 Mellivora capensis
GGATCCCGTTTGCTAGGATCTTGTTGAGAATCTTAGCATCCATATTCATCAGTGATATTGGTCTGAAATTCTCCTTTTTGGTGTGGTCTTTGCCTGGTTTGGGGATCAGGGTAATGCTGGCTTCATAAAAAGAGTCTGGAAGTTTTCCTTCTGCTTCAATTTTTTGAAACAGCTTCAGGAGAATAGGTGTTATTTCTTCCTTGAAAGTTTGGTGGAATTCCCCAGGGAATCCATCAGGGCCTGGGCTCTTGTTTTTTGGGAGGTTTTTGATCACTGCTTCAATCTCGTTACTAGATATCGGTCTGTTCAGCTTGTCAATTTCTTCCTGGTTCAATTTTGGAAGTTTAACCAGAAAAGGCATTTTAAATGGAAAAGGAGAAAGAACAAACCCAGAGCCCTAAAGGAGTATTTCTTGATTAAATAATGAGTTGTTTGGAATGGCTCGAGCTTAGGATACATGGTGGGCAAGTCCCTGGAAATGAACTTGGGCAGGGAAGCTGTGTTGAAAATTATGTTTAGAAATTTGGACCCTATATCAGTTGCTAGGGAACTACTGAAAGTATTAGACAAAAGGATAATTAGATTAGATTTGTGTTGGAGAATGGTAACTTGGCATCTCTGTGGGAGGGCAGATAGAAGAGGGGGTGAGTCTGGACTCAGAGAAAATAATCAAGTGAAGATTCTGGATAGTTCAAGTGAGAGTTACAGGGGTGTAGATATTGGGGGAGAGGACAGAATCAGGAGACATTTTTGGTGACCAAAAATAAAGAGCTAGGGAAGAGGAAGAACTGAAATTCATTTACATGGTGTGGACTCTGTGTGAGCATCACATAAGCACTAGAGATCCAAAAACAAGTAAGGGTTCCTGTGTTTAAGTAGCTGGAAGGAGAAGTGAGTAATAATAAATACATACAATGCAATGCCACGTGCACTGAAATTGCACACAAGAACCTGCCAAGAATGATTCTGGTTTTGTTTTTTTTTTAGCTCCAGTGACTTGGTGAATGTTGATGTGTTCTTGAGGAGGAGAGGGAAAATGGAAGAGGAGTAGGCTTCTGGAGGTCTTTAATGCATTGGTTTCGATGTTCACTGGGTGGTTAGAATTTAAGATTTTCCAGCAATAGTCACAGTCTAGCTCATTCTGGACGTGCAAGAGTTACAGAAAAAGAAAAAGAAATAGTAGTTGTCTTTAAAAAACCCTGCTGGCATAATGCTTTTCCTTTTAAATGCTTTGTTATGAATATAAAGAGAGAGAGAGGGAGAGAGCGAGAGTGAGACAGAGAGAGAGAGAGAGACAGACTATTAATTGCCTCTTTACCTCCCACAGTCCTGGCTTGGGTGTAAAACATTCTTCCTGCATTAATTAAGGGTTCTGTCTGCTCACCCTGAAAACTTCTGGTTCAATTATTTTAAAAAATAGAAATAGCACTGAAGACGAAATTTGTTTTCATTTTGCAGGCAGAAGGAGGATATCCTCAGGGCCTCATAATCAGTGTCACCTTCTAAAGGTCAGATGACCTATATCTTTACAGTGATCTTACCCAATATGGATTCAACAGCAATTTATGGGTAGGCGGAGGTTTATATAAAACATTCCATAATTTGCAAAGATTAATGGAAGAGCCAAGTGTAAGTACGTTAACTTAACCAGTTGGAAAGCAAGTTTAACAAAAGGTAGAAACGAGTACAAAACTAACTTTGAGCCTGTTTTAAACTAAACTCGGTATTCTTCTTTTTTAAATAGAAAATTTCTTCTAGGGAGCTCAGCGAATTTGGCCAATGCCATTCCAGTTTCAACCCTCATCTGGAATCTCTAATATACTTGTTTGCTAAAGAACAATTACAACCCTGATGTTAGAAATCAAGGATGAGGTACAACTATAGATTTTCCATACCATAGTGGGAGAGAAGTTTTATGCATCACTGCGTTCAGGAGGAAAGAAAGTCAAACTTGGAAATAAACCTAAACAGATCCTCTCTGTGAGCATAAAGAAGGCAAAGGAAAGCAGGTGTTATCCCGGGAGGGTCGTACTCGAACTTTTGGGTTTCACTGACTTACTGAGCGCTGGGGCTTGGGGGACAAGTAACCTCTTATCTTGCCGGCATGAAAACCTATCCTCTATTAAGCACCCTAATGCATGAAAGAGGGTTTCACACCAAGTGTAGGAAGGACCTTGCGGCAGGGATGCTGCGCAGGCCATAAAAGCTGGACTACATTTCCCAGCTGCCTTGCAGGTGACCGCCGGCCGGGGCGGAAGTGAAGGTCAGCGCTTGCTCTCCTGGCCCGGAAATCCCCCCCCCCCCCATCCTTTGCACGTGTTCAGCAGATGGCCAGTCTCCCGCTGAGGTCCCGAAGCCCTAGTCGGGGCTGTTTCGGGGGAGGCAGGAACCTGTGTGCCCGAACGGCCACTGCCGACCCGGGACATCTTTACTCGGTTGGACTCCAAGTGAGCCAGCGCAGAGCTGAAACTCAGACTGTAAGGAGGGGATACTGGCTGGTGAAGCGGCGTCCACGTCCCTGGGAGCCTGATGAGGCTCATTCTGGGAAAGCGGGGGAAAAAACCTGGAAACTGGAGCCAGCTACTTCCAGAAATCAGCTGCATTCTCCAGGTAAGGAACTGATGCTCAGGTAGCATCAATAGCTGAAGCGAAACAGAGCGACCCACAGAAACACAGACGAAGAGACAGAAACAGTCCAAGAGACCGCATGTGCCTTATCCCTCCTCTACTCTTTCAGTCTCCCTGCCGCACTCCCTCCTGGCAAAACCTCCAGGAAACAGCCGGAAAAAGGAGACTGTGGTTTGCTGAGTTCCAGCCATAGCACCGTAAAGCTGAGTATGGAAAGGTGGGTTTTGAGAAGAAAGACAATAGCTTAATCGTCAGCACAGTAAGACGTATACTTTTATTGTATTACACAGCTAAGATATTTGGTGGTGGTTACAATAGCTAATCAAAACAGATCCCCAAACTAAATTCAAGTGGAATAAATTTAATTTCACGAAAACCCATTCTACTACTTTTTTTTTTTTTTTTTTAAATTTCACTAGGGATTTAGTGAAAATTCAGCTCTTGGCAGGGTTCTTGGGGAGGCGTGTGAGAACCATTGGTGTAGATCTGTCCATCTTTTCTCCTAAGTATTGGTATTCTCCAACATTTGCAGACTCATGGGTGTGGCTGTGGGAAAGAAAGGGGGAATTTTGGTTGGGGGCAGGAACAAAAGAGGGCATGGAAAATGAAGTGATGGTTTAGTACCAGTTTCCTTTGGATTCCTTGGAATTTAAATTCCTTGGGTTTAAATTTCTCTGGTTAGTGGAGTAGGAATGAAAACTGACTTGTTGATGTGAGAATCTGGTAGAGGGACTGTGGTCAATAGATGGCAGAACTGTCCAAGAGAAACTTTGGATCCAAGAAGACCTGCTTTGGGGTCCAAAGTGTGGAACAGAAATGGGGCAGAATTTATATCCTGCATGCTTTTTCATGGGCTGTACCAATGCTCTGACAGCCCAAGAATTGAGGGTTTTGAGTATATCCCAAGAAGCCACATGGGTTGACCTCTTTGGCATCAGCTCTGCACCCTCTCCTGTCTCTCACCGTCTCCTGTTTCTGGGACAGGCTGCTCCTACCTCAGGACCTTTGCCCTTGCTGCTCTTTTTCCTGAGGTGATCTGACCCCAGATTCTACCAGTCTGTTCCTCAGTTCTTTTAGGTCTCTGCTCAAATGTCATTTTACTAGCAAATTCTTCTCTCTATAACCTGCTCACTCATAGTCATCTGGTACTCCAGTTACTATCTGACACATTTTATTTTTCTTTATTTATGTATTGTATCTCCATACTAGAATAAGGTGCTATGAGAGCAGGGTGGGGTTTTTTTTTGTTTATTTGTTTTGCCTTGTTTTTGTCTGTTTTGTTCACTTCTATATCCCTGGTACCTAGAAAAGTTCCTGGCCTATAATAAGTTCTTAATAAATATTAGTTGAATTACTACTGTTGCTGTTGCCGAAGGCATTCCTGACATGGACATGCTGCTTATTCCCATGACCTTTCTAAAATATATTTCCTGTTTTGTTAGTCCTTTGTTTAAAAATGCTTAGGTGGCTTCTCTGTACTTTCAAAATAAATTTCAGATTTCTTTACATGGCCAGAAAGGCTTTCTCAACTTATCCCTGCTAATATCTTCAGTCCCACTTTTGGCCATTCCAAATCTTTCTACTCTCCTCTTCGGCCATATTGAGGTATTTGTAGTGCCTAGTGAAGCCATGGTAACTCTCATCCTCTGAGTTATGCACATGCAGGGCCACTTCTGCTTTGAAGATACTTTCCACCCCTCTCATCCTTTAGGATTCAGCTTTTACACATCATTTTTTCTAGAGAGATTTCCTACCCTCAAGGCTGGGTTAGACCAACATTGCATAGTATTGATTTGTATGATAGCCCCCATCATGGTATATTTTGTTAGCCTAATTTATTGTAATTTAGAATTAGACTGTCTTAGCTTGGGCTACCATAACAAAATATCGTGACTGGGTGGCTTAAAACACAGAAATTTATTTTGCACAGTTCTGCAGGCTGGAGGTCTGAGATCAGGGTGCCAATGTAGTTGAGTTCTGGTGAGAGCTGTCTTTCTGGCTTGCAGTTGGCTGCCTTCTCTGTGCACTTACATGGCCTTTCCTTGGGGTATGTGCCTGGAGAGACAGGGAGGGAGACACAACTTCCTCTAATAAAGCCACCAATCTTATTGGATTAGGATCCCACCATATGACCTTATTTAACCTTTGGAATTTAAACATTAAACCTTAGGAAGTTTAACCTTTAACCTCCTAAAAACCTTATCTCCAAATAGAGTCACATTGGAGTTGAGCATATGCACTTTGTTTGGGTGTGGGCACAATTCGGTTCATACCAAAGACCCTACTTTGAACTCTATTAGTTACAGTGTCAAACATCCACTGAATAGGGACTAATATATTTCCAACAAAGGCATATGAGAATGAAATGGGAGAGAAAGATGAAGCTGAGTGAACCTGGTCGGGTACGAGGAGATTCTGGCCGTATGTGCTCACTGAAATGCTGGAGTCTCATGGGACTCTCCACCACAGTCACTCTGAGAGAGGATAAGGCTCAGGATGTGATGGCTGTAGCCATCTTTGGCATGTTTCAGACAGTGTTTGATCCTGAGAGGACCAGTCTAGATCAATAATATTCCAGGGTGCCGTCACATAAAAAAGGGAACTTGGGGCGCCTGGGTGGCTCAGTTGGTTAAGTGACTGCCTTCGGCTCAGGTCATGATCCTGGAGTCCCGGGATGGAGCCCCGCATCGGACTTCCTGCTCGGCAGGGAGTCTGCTTCTCCTGCTGACCTCTCTTCTCTCATGCTCTCTCTCTCTTAAATAAATAAATAAAATCTTAAAAAGGGAACAAATGAACAAGACCAGCACTGGAGGCCTACAAGGAAGGGTAAGATCCAACTGTCCGAGGGTGGAACCAGGTGGAGATCAGGACTGTGTAACCAACTGTATACTAAGGTATTTGTCAGGGAAACGGAATCTGGGTCTTTTGTACCAAATATTTTGTTCCAAAGGTACTTGGTGTGGTAATGGGAAATAGGAGAAGCTCAGCTGGGAAGTGCCCGGGGAGTGCTGTGTGTCATGGGTTCTGAGGACACTCCTGGGAATTTGGCGGTGTGGGAGTCTCCAGCAGCTCCAAAGGAGCATGGCAGCTATTACTGGATCCAGGGTCCCAGGATTGGAAACCTTAGTTAACTTAACCTCATGATTATTCTGATAGCCCCAAGAGCCATGGCTAACTGTGGTTTCCAGAGTAACCTCAAATACAAAGAAAAAGCCATTTCATAACTGGCAATTTTTATTTTTAGAATGTCAAGAGCCTCCCGGGGAGAGGGCAGTGTAATGTCTCGAGCTTTGGACCCAGGTTTGTAGCAATCACAGAAGTATCTCTCTACCGGAGAAACCTTTTTTCCCTAATAGGAGGGAAGAGTTTTGATATGGAAACTTAGATAACCAAGGCAAATTGTTCCTCTAGGTTCCTACTGCCTCAGGCCTTCCACAGTCAAGGCCCGCATCAGGTTTCTGAATATCTAAATTGTCTTTTACATACCGTAGGGGAACATGGAGGATTGTCAGGATGTCTTAACAGAGCTCTCTCTCCTAACAGAAGGAATCAAGCATTTATCTGCAGATTTGTAGGGCATTGAAATAATTCTGCGTGCTAACTACCAAAGCCCAAGTGGTGGAAGAGATATTCTGCGTGCTAACTACCAAAGCCCAAGTGGTGGAAGAGATATGGGTGATTTCAAGATTGTTCCAAAATCACGTTACGGTTTTAGGTTGTTCCTCCTCCCATTATGGTTTCTGCCAGTCTGATTTACTCTTTGGCCCTCACACCCAAGATGCCTGTAAATCGTGACCAGCTTACATTATTCTGTAGGATGCGGGAAGGCTCAGAGTTCAGGAGTCTTGGGTTATTGACATTGGGGCTTAAGCTTATTAAGCTTGAGCTCAACTTTCTTGCTTGGAGATGACTTCAGTAAGAGTCTCTCTTCTTAAAGGGTTGTTAATGACACAATGCGTGTAAATGGCCACGTGGTAAGCATCCAATAAATGTGAGCTTTATCACATTCACATTTCCCATACTGGAATGTACACTCCACGAGGACAAGAGAGGCTTTTAATTATCTCCACGTCTTCCTACAGTCTGTAGCACATGACAAGAGGCCAGTGAAGTTTCCGTGAATAAGGAAATAGACTGTTGAACGTATCTGGACCCCTGTCCACACCTGTCCCTTAGCTCCATACGAAAATGTGGAGATGCGGGGGCCTCTCATCAATGGCAGTAATATGCCTTATAAAATATAAGTTGTGAAAATGCAACCTAAAATTGTAGTACGACGTAGGATTTCTTCAGGTACTACTGGTAGGGTTACACTGCACTACTGTTCTCAACGATCTCACACATTTTAATCTGAGTGACAGTATTATTGTTCTAACTTGCAGGTGCCCAACAGCCACCTGGCATCCTTCTTACAGTGCAGAATCCTGGGCCCTGTTACCGAGATTTTGAGTCTTGGGTCTAAAGGGGAGCCCAGGAATTTGAATTTTTTTTTTAAGATTTATTTATTTATTTGACTGAGGTGGGGGCAGGGAGTGCAAGCAGGGGAAGGGGTAGAGGGAGAAGGAGAATCTCAAACATACTCCACACTGAGTGTGGAGCCCAACTTGGGATTCAGTCTCACAACCCTGAGATCACGACCTGAGCTGTAATCAAGAGTCATAGAGATGCTTACCCAACTTTGCCACCCAGGCGCAACAGGAATTTATATTTTTAAAAAGCTTTTCAGGTAGAGGCACCTGTGTGGTACAGTTGGTTAAGCTTCTGACTCTTGGTTTTGGCTCAGGTTGTGATCTCAGGGTTGTGAGATCCAGCCGTGTGTCAGTTCCATGCTTGAGTTTCTCTCTTCATCTCCCTCTGCCCCTCTCCACCATGCTCTCTTTCTTTCTATTACTTTCTCTAAAATAAGTAAATAAATTAAAAAAAAAAAAGCTCTTGGGGAGCTTGGGTGGCTCAGTTGGTTAAGCATCTGCCTTCTGCTTGGATCATGACCAGGGGGTCTTGGGATGGAGCCCTGCATTGGGCTCCCAGCTCAGTAGGGAGCACAAGCACTCCCCCTGCTTGTGCTCTCTCTCTCTCTCTCTCCTTTTCTCTCTGTCAAATGGATGAATAAAATATTTATTTATTTATTTATTTTTAAAGATTTTATTTATTTATTTGACAGAGAGGGAGATCAAGTAGACATAGAGGCAAGCAGAGAGAGAGGGGAAGCAGGCTCCCCATTGAGCAGAGAGCCTGATGTGGGGCTCGATCCCAAGACCCTGGGATCATGACCTGAGCCGAAGGCAGAGGCTTTAAGCCACTGAGCCACCCAGGCGCCCCATGAATAAAATATTAAAAAAAAAAAAAGCTCTCCAGATATTTCTGGTGTAGGAGAGTCTTGGACTAAACTTTGAGAAATACTACTTGGTTCATTAACTGAAGCTGAGTTGTGCTTGGGAAAAGCCATCTCTTGTGTATCAGTTGGGCCACTAGAAGTATTGTGGGAACAAGGGGTTGACCACAGCATTTGGAGCTGACACAGCATGGGAGGAGCTGAGGAAGTGAATGTGTGGAAGGGTAGGGGGCCATTGGAGGACCAGAGAAGCAGTCATGGAACCTGATGGAGACAGGTGAGCAGGTCACACACAGCTTGCAGGACATCACAGAGCCTGTGAGTGCTGCTGCTGAAGTGAACCCGCAAAGGAGGCCAGGAGAGAAATCTGGGGCAGCTGCTGCCTCCAGATGTTGGCTAGAGGCCACCCTTGTCTTGGCGGGGGGTAGTGTGAGAAGAGGAGCCGGAAGCTGGGAGGTTGCCAGTTACCTCTGCCTGCGTCTGTCTGTCACCAAGTCTGTCCACTGTGTCCTGAGAATGACTTCCTCTCTTCTCCTGCAAGTTCCTCTTTTGAACAGCTCTCAGCCAGATCCGTACCGAGAGGCAGTCACGTGAGGATATAGTTGCTGGCTTTGTAAAGTGGACGTAGCACCCTCTGACACATCTTGATATCCTAAAAATCACACCTACGTTATACTCTCCATCCTGCTGCTTCAGGCCTCGGAGTGCCAGGCTGACCTTCACTCTTCCTGACTTTCTGTGTGTTTCAGGACCAGCCTGCAGAGGATTCGAACATGAGAAGCTGCGGCTCTTTGCAAACCTTTATTAGAAGTTGCATAGCTGAGCATGTTTCGTATACACAGTGAGCTGCATCCTAGAGCCTGCTTGCTAGAGATAAATAATTAAAAGGTGGAAGATGTAACATGAGTGAAGGATGTTTAGAATCCTGTCATTAGGAAAATTGGCATTTTGGTGTTCCACCAAACATCTATGCAGACAGAGAAACGTGTCAAGAAAAGCAACCCAACCAGCCTCAAAAATGGCTTTTCCAGAGCTGGTGGAATGCTGTTTGCTAGGCAGAGGTGAAGGATGCCTATAGTAGGCTGAGTAATGGCTCCCAAAGAGATCAGGTTCCTACGTGGAACCTGTAAATGTTGTCTTATGGTTACACATTTTTTATATCAGTAAAATACATTACAAATGGAAAGAGAGTTTTTGCTGATGTATAAAGTTAAGGACTTTGAGATGGGGAGATTATCCTGGATTACTGGTTGGGTCCTAGATGCCATCATAAGTGTCCTGGTAAGGGAGAGGCAGGGAGAGATTTGACCTAGAGTCAGAAGGGGAGGAGGCAGTGTGACCGAGAGGCAGATATTGGAGTGATGCAGCCATAAATCAAAGCATGCCAGTAGCCACCACTAGTCGAAGAGTCAAGGGATGGATTCTCTAAAGGCTCCAGAGGTCCTACATGTTGATTTCATCCTAGTGATCTATGGACTTTTGGCCTCCAGCCCAGTGAGAGAATACATTTCTGTATTTCAGCCACCAAATTTGTTGTAATTTGTTACAGCAGCCGCAGGAACCTGATTCAGTATTCCTTTTCCACGGTCAGCTTCCTCTTCACCCCTCCTTTGGTGTGGAACCACCTGCTTGTTGTGGTCAGTCGTGGGGCCGGTGGTGGCCAGGGGAGCTCAAGTGTCCCTGAGCCCATATCAAGGCCATGTTGGCTTTCAGGAACTTTACACTCCACGGTGGAACTGTGAAGTTATTTCTTTTGTAGAAGCAAGTTTTATTGGCAGGATTCCCCACTACATGGGAAAAAAAAAAAAACCTTTTGTTCCGTATTTCGTCAATATCCTCACGTCCTCCGATCCTTGGCTCACAGGCCTTCGTGCCCTCTGATGCTTTGGGAGTAGTTTCTTGTCTCCCTGCTCTGACAGCTTAGATGGCTTGCTGAGTTCTTTTTACTGTCCAGTATCTCCTTCTGCGGGCCACGGTCTTCTGTTCTGCTTTTAGGGAAGAACCACAACCCTCCCTTCACTCCCTAGGCATTTGGCAGAGAAAGCGGTGAGGTCTCCTCCTGCTTGATGTATTACTGCCCTTAGCCTCGGGGGCCTTGGAGTAGTTTGGTGGGGCTGCCATCATGAAGTGCCACACACTGGGTGGTCTCACCGCTGGATGTTTATTTCCTCACAGGCCCGGCGGGTAGAGGCCAGAGCTCAAGGTGTTGGCAGCGTTGGTTTCTTCCGAGGTCTCTCCTGTGGCTTGTAGACCGGCGTCTTCACATGTCTTTTCTCTGTGTCTGTGCCACACTTGCCTTTTTACCAGTCGTATCGGAGGGAGGCTCATGTAATGACCTCATCTTAACTTGGTTACTTCTCTAAGAACCCGTCTCCAGATAGGGTCACATTCTGGGGTAGTGGGGCTTAGGACTTCAGCTTATGAATTTGGGGGCAGGGAGTGCAGTTCAGTCCATAACAGAGCTCAGCCTCCTGTGCTGAGGTGATTCTTGTGAAGGGCTTAGCATAATGTTGGGCACACGGCAAGCACTATATGAATAATGAGTTATTCAATTATAGGACAATTATTTTTGTTTTCTCATGTAGCTACAAACCCACCATATTTATCTGTACAAAAATGTGTCTATTATACAAGTATAAGTGTAAATATACATTTCTGTGGCACCTTCCTGAGTAAAATGTTAGTGATTTCATTCAAGTAATATTTCTTTTTTTTAAAAATTTATTTATTTGTCAGAGAGAGAGGGAGAGAGAGAGAGAGCGAGCACACAGGCAGACAGAGTGGCAGGCAGAGGCAGAGGGAGAAGCAGGCTCCCTGCCGAGCAAGGAGCCCGATGTGGGACTCGATCCCAGGATGCTGGGATCATGACCTGAGCCGAAGGCAGCCGCTTAACCAACTGAGCCACCCAGGCATCCCATTCAAGTAATATTTCTGGGTAGTTTGTTTTCTGTTCCTCAGAATCCTTGGGATATTTAAAATATAAGGCAGGCCCTCTTAATTGTCACCCACCCATTCATTCATTCAGCAGAACTTTTTTGAGAACTTTTTTGTGCTGGCCTCTGGGGTTATAATGCTAAGATTGGCGGTTATAATTCAGTTTACAGGTCATGGTGTGGCAAGTGCATGTATCAGTGGAATCTGGAGGAAGGGCCCTGTGATGGAGTTAGTGTGTCCACAAATTCTTTGACTCTCTTGTCCACTGAGAGGAAACATCTCTGTCCCCTCCCCTTACATCTGGCTCGGTTCTGAGAATGCGTTAACCATGCAATATGGCAGACGTGATGCCTCAGTCAGGCTTTAAAGAAGTAGCACTGTCTCTTTTGGGATGTTTGCTCTGAGGGGAGCCAGCTGCCATGTCAGAGGTCTGAGTGCTCTGAGACTGCCACACTGTGAGGAAGCCCAGGCTCACGCAGAGAGCCTCTGGGGAGAGAGCTGCCCAGTGAGCTCCGACTATTCAGCCTTTCCGCCATGTGCCAATATCTGAGCAAAGAAACTGTCTTGGTGTTTTAATCTCAGTTTGTACAATGTAGGAGAGAACCTAGGAATTCATCTGGAATCCAGAATCCTGGCCTCAGACATGTGGCCCCAGGCGAATCGTCCTGGCCGTCTCCGGTTATTCAAGCTACCCCAAAGCCGTTCCAGCTCTGGGGTGGACAAAGTCCTAACTTGCAAAACTCTGAGCTTCGTAAAATGGTGGCTATTTTACTACTTAGCTTTGGGGTGGTAGGTTTTATAGCAATAGGCAGCTGGAATAGGACCCTAATCTAGACTTGGAAGATTATTAATATAGGTCACAAATCCAGCATTAAAGCACAGAACACGGTAGACACCGAAGTCTCAGACAGTCCCTGTCTGCGAAATCCATCCTCTTTTTTTACCTGTGAGGGCTGGAGCTGAGCTCCTCTTTAGGCCTTAGGTCTTAGCAGTCCTTGCTCTGTTGATGAACTCCACGGAAAGTGCTGATTTTGAATGTTACATAAAACGACTCCCTGTGTGGGGCCCGCCGGCCTCCCGGGAGCTGGTACTGCAGTTTGCTACAGTGGCCAGCCTCCAAAGGCTGTACCGGTCATTACCACAGGCCGCTTACTCAGCCTTTCCTCAGCCCATGCTTCATGCCAGGGAATGCTCCCCAATTCTGCCACCTAACCTGCTTTGCCAGGGGTCCTGCCCTCTCTCTCCTCGCTAATTAGATTTCTCTGTCCAGTGCTACTTCTTTGCATTACTGGGTCCAAAGATCCCTCAAACCTTTATTCGTCCAATTGTTGTTCCTGTTAAATTGCGGAAAAGCAGCATAATAGAGAGATTCTGGGTGCAGACCCTGAGGTTAGACTGCCTGACTTTGAAGTCTGCCTCTGCCTCTTACAGTCTGACCTTGTAGTTTCTGTGCTTCCACGTCCTCAGCTACAAAGTGAGGGAAATGTCAGTGCTTGCTTCGTGGGGTCAGCGGGAGGATAAAAGAGATCATTCAGGTAGAATGCATACCACCTTGCCTGGCACGTAGCCAGGCTTCAGCAAGTGTCACTGACCTTTATTCAGAGCGTGTGTCTTGCAGTATGGTAATAGCTACCTGTTTATGGGTCTGCTTGTCACATTCCGAATTCCTTGAGGACAGAGTGTCTTAAGCACTGTCACCTGCCTAATGCCTTGCGCAGTGTGTGTGACACGTGCTAGACACTCAGCTGCTTCCTGAATGAGGGAATGCCACAAAAACAACGGAAAGTCTGTTCTGTCAATGGAAGATCAATCATGTCTTCATAAGAGAAAGGCAATGAAAACCGGGTAGCATACTCTCCATCATTCCAGGAATCAAAGGGACAGGAAGATGGTTGGGAGAATAAGTGTACACACCTGTATACTTTTTTTTTTCACACATCTGGATTCTTACGTGTGCTTCTCATGTCTGGTTTATTCCTGAGTGCTTAAGGTGCTTGAGAACGTAAAGCAATAATGACCAGATTCCCAAAGAAGTTGAAGTGTAGGGATCTTGAACCTGAAACACCTTGATTATTTGTCAAGAAGCTGCATAAATGACTAGACAACTATTTTTTATGCATAGGACTCACCTCGTTTAAGAACGTGGCGTAGAGAATCATATAACAATTGAATAAGACAGAGTGACGTGAAGGAGTGGAGTCCTCTAAGTAAAAGGTTAAAAAGTGAGATGAAGTTGGGAGTAAGGTTTGTTCCTGAAACTCTTGTTGTGCAGTCCTATACATTTTTCAGAGGTGAAGCTGAACGTCCTATTGGTTCTTATATGAGAACCATAAAACAACCAATTACATGAGTCACACTTTGGAATAATAATGCTAACAGGGAGCATTTATCAAGTGCTTACTGGGTGCCAGCTTCGGCTCTCAGTGCTTTGCATGTATTAACTTCTAATCCTCGCGTTGATTCTAGGAGGTAGGTACAAGGCCAAGGTCATGCAACACAGTTTTGAAGCTAGGCAATTTGGCTTCATGCTTTTATTTATTTAAAAAAGATTTTAAAAAAATTAACATATAACGTCCTATTTGCCCCAGGGGTATGGTCTGTGAATTGTCAGGCTAACACACTTCACAGCACTCACCATAGCACATAACCTCCCCAATGTCCATAACTCAGCCACCCTCTCCATACCCTCGGCTTCATGCTTTTAAAACATACAATTTGTTTGGGGGCACCTCGGAGGCTCAGTGGGTTAAGCCTCTGCCTTCGGCTCAGGTCATGATCCCAGGGTCTTGGGATGGAGCCCGGCATCAGGCTCTCTGCTCAGCGGGGAGCCTGCTTCTCCCCCCCCACTGCCTTTCTGTCTACTTGTGATCTCATTCTCTGTCAAATAAATAAATAAAATCTTAAAAAAATATACCAGTTGTTTAAAACAAGAACCACTAGATCTCACATTAAGAAATATGAAGGAGGCGCGCCTGGGTATCTCAGCCAGTTGGGCATCTGCCTTTGGCACAAATCATGATTCCAGGACCCTGGGATCAAGGCCCATGTTGGGTTTCCTGCTCAGTAGGGGGTCTGCTTCTCTCCCCAACCCCTGCCCCCTGCCCCCTGCCACTAATGCTCTCTCTCCCTATCTCTTTCTCTCTTTCAAATAAATAAATAAAATCTTAAAAAAAAAAAAGAAATGTGGAGGAAATGTGGATGAAATTTTTCTTTCGGTTCTTGAAATTTCCTGGCAATCTCAGGAGTCTCTGAGAAGAATAGGATACCCTCCAAGCAGAAAAGGCAATTGAGTGTATGCTCACTCAGTTCTCAAAGGTGACCACACAGTAGCTTCAGCCTCACTTGGGCACTAGTTAGAAATGCCAGTTCTTGGTTCTTTTCCCGGGTGGACCGCATCAAGCTCTAGAGGTGAGGCTCAACAGTCTGCATTTTAACAAGCCTTCCAGGAGCTTCTGATGCATGTTCAGATTTGAGAACTGCTGCTCTAAATGGAAAGGGGCTTCTCGTGACCGTGGTGGGGAGCTTCAGGAGGCTCATGAAATCATGGTGCCAGCTTCAGGGACCAGAGGGACTGGGCACTTATAGTCACTACCCTAAAACACTAGGAGATATGATGAAAACCAGTGACCGTGTTTCTGATGAATCCACCAGGCTCTTAGGGGAAGAATGGAATAATAATAGTCCTGCCTCTTCACGTGAGTTTGCAACACCGAGTTTGACTGAGTGCTTTCTCTGTATTTTTTCATGAGATTCTTACACTAGTGTGAATTAGAGATTTTTATACTGAGAGGTTTTACAGGTGAAGAATTAGAAGTGCAGGGAGTTTGATTTGCTCAAGGTGATGTAACTGATACATCTCAGAGCCTGCAGTTGCATCTTATCTCTTCTACCCCTATTTCTCAACACTTCCCTCCTCTTTTCATCTCCAGCCATGGCCACTGTCTTTTACCTGGATTATTGCATGGCTTCCCTACTGTCTCCCTTTATCTACTCTTGTCCTCTCCAGTCTATTCTTATTAAGGCATTCACTTAACGTTTGTTTTTTGAACACCTTCTATATGTACTCTTCTCAGGACTGAAACGGAGCAGTGATCAAAGGCACAGAGCTGGTACCCACAGAGCTAGAACAGCAGCAGGGATCCTCTGAAAAATTTAACGTCAGTTGTGTTGCCTTTGTGTTTAGAATGGTTTAAGGCGTTCCCTTTCTACTTAGAACACAACTCAAACACCTTGCTATGGCTGACAAGGCCTTCCCAGTCTGTCCCTGTCCTCTTGCCAATCTGATCTTCAGCTCTTGACTTTGCTCCCCATTGTTCTGCCCCATAGGTTGGATATCAGCTGTCTGAACACCTCAAGGACTGCCCCAACTCTGGATCTCAAATACCTCTTTCCACTGCCTGGAGTGCTCTTTCCCTCGGTTCTTGTATGTCAGAATCTTTCTTATCCCTCAGATCTCAAACGAAATACCACATCCTCAGAGAGGCCCTTTCCATCTGTTTCAGGCCATTTGGGATGCTGTAACAAAATACCACAGACTGATCAACTTATAAACAAATTCACTTCTCACCACTCCCGAGGCTGGAAGTCTAAGATCAAGGTGCCAGCAAGGTCCAGAGAAGGTCTTCTGCCTGGTTCATAGCTGATTCCTTCTTGCTGTGTTTTGACTTGGTGGAAAGGGCTAGGGAGCTTTGTGAGGTGTTTTTTTATAAGAATGCTAATTTCATGCATGAGGGCTCCACTCTTATAACCTAAGCACCTCCCAAATGTCCGCCTCCTAATACCATCACATTGGGCATTAGGATTTCAAGTTATGGATTTTAGGCGAGATAAACATTCAGGCCAAATTACCATTCAACATGAAATATCCCAGATGGCTTCTTCACTTAAGTGTTGTCACCTGGCTGGAAAGGCTGAAGAACCAGAGCTCACTAGGCCCCTCTCTCCCCACAGCCCCTTCATATAGCTAGTTTGGGCTTCCTTACAGCACAGCAGTCTGAGGCCAGTCAGGCCCATCACATGGCAGCTGGCTTCCCCTAGAGCAAGCATCACAAGAGAGGATACCATCACTTCTTTAAAGCCTGGATGAAGCATCCCTTCTGCCACATTTTCCTGGTCGACACAATCCCAGAACCAGGCCAGATTTGAGGGGAGGGGACATAGGCATTTTCTTTCACCGATGGGGGTTGCAATCTTAAGAAATGTGTGGACAAACTTATTCTATCACGGGGCCCTTCCTACACCCCCTCCTGGCATAGTGTGTTTACCTCATTGTGACGGTCAGGCTGAATTCTAACTGCCCAATCCCAGGCAGCATTGTAACCCTAGAGACCAGCACAGCACCCTTAATGAATCTTGGTTGAATGAACAAATGAAAATGAAGAAGGTACAGGAGGATCTGTGTTTTAGGTATCTCTGCGGGTCTGGGAAACAGGGGATGAGACACAAAGCTTCACGAGGCACCATGGTCTGTCTGGTTTACTGTTGCTTCCTCTGCAGGAGGCACAGTTACATACTAAATAGCTGTTTGTCGAATGACTACGTGAGTGCATACATGCTTGTGTGGCCCTGGTTCCACTGCTCTCTCAGTGGTCCAGAGCCAAGCCTCTTTTTTCTGCACCACCTCCAGAGCCACCCCCATCTCTGTCCTTCCTGGTCTCCTTACACCTGTAGCCTCAGGGCACTTGACACAGACTCGTATCCCCCAGCACCTTAGACTCTACTTCATGCACGCATGCTCAGATTCTTGAAGCAAGAGTAGGAGTGGAACATGGTGAGTTTTAAAATTCACTCAGCTTAGAGGAAAAAAAAAATGCCTTCAAAGCTAAGAAGTCTCTTAGCTGTAATGTTTAGAATCCTGGCGCTTATTCGGCTCTTTCTTGCAGAGGCACATTGGAAAATAGGGAAGTGGAGAGGGCCTTGGAAAAGGACGTGGAGGAGCCTGAGTGCATGAAACTCTTTTCTCTGTGTCTGGAGGAAATGCAAAGGAGGACTATGAACATTTGCGGGAGTTAACTGAGACGCTCAGAATTGGAGTCAATTGTTGCAATGATAGTTTGCTTTTCAAAACTCAGTAAGATGATTTCTTGTTGGGGCTTTTTACTCTGGTGAGTTTCTTTTGAGTACTTTGGATTCAGGGTTTGCTTATAAGCAACCAGGACAGTTGCTCACAAGGTAGAAGATTCCTCTGAATCTTTATCTTTGGTTTAAACTTCCTCTTTGAGCTGGAGACCTTTATATTAGACTGCTTACTGGATCTCGCCTGGATATCTGGCAGCTGATTCAAAGGGCACTTGCCCCAAACAGGATTTATTCTCTGTTCCCAGGAATGAGTTTTTCCTTCTGTAGATCCTATCAGGATCAGAGGCACCATGCTCCAAGCAGTCAGCCACCTGAGCAGAAGCGTGGACATCATTCTCCAAGCTTCCCCAACATGTGTGGCGATGGATGCCATTTATTGATGGCTTCCTCTTGCTGGGTACTATGCTGGGTCTTTTGCATGCATAAACTTCCTCAGTCATCACTGTAGCCGCTGACCGGGATGATGTTGTTATGTCCATTTTACGGATGAGCAAAGTTGCTGCCTCTTTGCCTGTGGTCCCTCCCCACCACATGGCAGCTTGATTTGTGTTCTGACTCTGCAGCTGTGATTGTGTCATTCTCTTCCTTCACAAATTTTACTTCACCAGCTCTCTGTTGTCTTCAGAATACAATGCTAACCCTTAGTCAGGAGTTCAGGAACCTTCTTGACCTGGTCACTGAGCATCTAGCCCTTTCTAGATGCTCCTGCTTGCCACTTTCCCCACCCGTATACTGGTCACGCTGGGTACTTGCAACCTCTTGAAATGTGCATATTTTCCCTCAGTTTTTTCAATTATTTATTCATTCTACAAATTCTTCTGGGGAGCCTGCCTGTGCTAGGCATCTTCCAGAAGCTGGTGATATAACTTGTGAACAAAAGAGATCAAGCTCCTACGCTCACGGTACTTACATTCTGAGGGGGAAGGCAGACAGTACACAGGAGAATAGCCAAATTTGTGATCTAATGTCATAGTCCTGAGTGCTGTGTGGAGAAATAAAGCAGGGCAAGGGGCCTGAATGATGGGAGAGTTCTGTTCTATGTAGGATTGCCAAAGAAGGCCCTTAGTGAAGGTTCTGAGATGGGAGCTTGCCTGGCATGTTTGAAAATCATCAAGGAGGCCAGTGTGGCCTAAATGGTGAGCCTGGGAGGCGTGGAAGGAAGTGGGGAGGTCTCTAACATAGCAAGGACCCATCACGTAAGGTCCTTAGTCTGTGGCGAGGACTTTGAATTTTATTCCAGGTGTGTAAGGAAGCTGTTGAAACTTTGAGATCAGGAGGTGATGGAATCTGATGGACTTTTTTCAAGGATCGTTCCTACAGCTGTGTGACTGTGACCAGACCATGGTGCGGCTAGAGTGGAAACAGGGAGACCACGCAGGAGACTTTGTCTCTTGTAACCACTGAAGGGATGTTCACCCTCCACTCCCCTCTTCCCTTCTGTCTAGAGATGCTCTCCACATTTCTACGTCCATCTGAAGGTTATCTCTATGCACAAACCTTCCTCTATTCTCTTCTCCATCTTCCTGACAGAACTGTCTCCTGCACAGTACTAAATCTCATTGTTTTTCAGTTATTTATGTGTACATCTGATTTTCCTAACTGATTGTGAGCTCCTACAGTCAGGATTTTTTCTTATTTTTCCCGTGTCTCTAGCCCCCTGGCTTGGCATCTGGCATCTGCCGTTAACAGCACTCAAAGAGGGTTTGACGAATAAATGAATGAAGGAAGGAACAAAGGAACAGGTTGTTTGGGTATCACTAAACATTCAAATTCTTATTTGATTGAGCAAAGGGAGGCTTTAAATAATTCACTTCAGTCAAAATGGGCTACGTACCTATAGGCCAGCTTCCGAACATAATGGGCAGATATAAAGGCAACAGATTTCAGAAATCCTTGAGGAAATCTGATTTGTGGCATCGTGGAGCAGTCCTTTTGATTACAGTGCCATCTGTTGGAAAGAGCTTAAGGCTGTTAGCTCACTAACCAATCTTTGTTCATGATTTCCATCCCCACTCGCAGCAGGCGGGGTTGGGGGGGTGGTGGTGGAGGTGGGGGCGGGGCGCTTGCATAAGCTGTAGAGCCAGAACCAGCCAACCAGAACCAGAAATCACACCTCTTTGTTTCAGGTTGTCTAGGAATTTTGCAAAAACTCACTTCAACTTCATGAAGGTGTAGGATGTGGCTTATGGCTTCTTAGGTTACTCACTTGTCGAATGGCCTTCAGTTGGTTTTTTTGTATGTCTATGCCTTGCTTAAACTTGATATAAGAATTTTTTTTTTACACCAATGACTGAAAGGTGATTTATTTGATAAATGAGTCAAATCACAATAGGAGTCCTTTAACTAACAAGGTTCTTTAATGAATTTAAAATAATGCGATTTGTTAAAGCAAAACACTGACATGCAGCTTTTAAGGGTTCTTCTGCAATTAGACTTGAGTGGTACTAACTTGGACAGTTTCCATCCCCCGTGCTTGTTGGGCATACCTGCCAGGCAGGTCTCTGCTGGCTTTGGGGGCACAAAAGAATGGATGAGAACAGGTTCTGGCTCTCAGCCTTCATGTGCTATGTCTGAAATGTAGCCCCTACTCTCATGTGGCTACCAAGCACTTAAAATGTGGCTAATAACAGCTGAAGAACTGAATTTTTAATTTAATTGAATTATGTTACAATTAATTAAACATTTAAAACTGATATTTGATGCAGCTACAAGGGAAGTTCTAAGTATGTCTGGAACAACTTGGGTACATGGGTTTGCTTTTTCAGTTGTAAATTTTGTGAGCTCTAAATACAGATCGAGTAATTCTGGTGAAAAGTTTAGTGTACCACTGAGGATGGATCTTATACACACTTGATTTTGAAGACTGTTGTAGAAAAAGATGTGAAATTTCTCACTATTGCTTTTTTTAATACTGATTATATGTTGAAATAATATTTGGATATGTTGGGTTAAGATATGTTAAAATTAATTTCACTAGTTTATTTCTACTTTTTAAATGTGACTATGAAAAGATCTCTAAATTACACACATGGCTCACATGATACTTCCATTGAACAGTGCTGGCTGTCTGTGCTAAGGATGTCCATTACTTCTCTGCCACACATCTTCTCTTCTTTGTGACCCACACAACCTGAGCAAGACAGCCCAGTGTGCCAAGAACCCTGGTTTATGATCTCTAATTAGACCACCTTTGAATTGAGAACCATTTGGTTACTTGTGTGGTCCTCGATATGGGCTTTGTCTCTATGGATATAAATAAAAACATTAAATTTACCACACCACTCCTCCTGGGAACTTCTTCACAGTGAGCCAATCAGATTTTTCTCATTTAGGATTTTAAAATCAAGACTCGCTAGTAAGTTGTTGGACATGGAACTCTGGGATTCATTAGAGATAGCCTTATGGTAACCCAAAGCCTGCCTTTGAGAAAGTAAGAGTCTAGCAGAGGCTACCAATATGGAGAGTGGGGCCATCTACAGAGCCACGAGAAGAAACATAGTGGACCTGGTGGCACCTCCCATGTGGAGTTTCGGGAAATTTCCTTATATCTTTACCATAGAACTCCCTTGGTTTGACCTAGCCTGTGTTTCTAAAAGCTAATGATTTCATACTCACACACACACATGATTAGGGAAACTAGTCAAACATTTGTAAAAATTAAAAAGGCATCAAAATACACAAATACTGAAATTAGAAAAATGAGCATGTGAGTGAAGGCGGAGGGATCTAGTGTGAGGGATGGGCTAGACCAGGGGTCCACACAGTCTGATTAGGGGACAACCAGGGGACCCTGAAGACCTTTCAAAAGTGTCGTCATAAGGTCAAACTTACTTTTCTAATAATACTAAACCATTATTTGCTTTTCTTGATCTCATTCTCTCATGAGTGTCCAGTGTAGTTTTCCAGAGGCAACATGATGCGTGCTGTAGCAACAGATTAAATGTAAAAGCAAATATAAGAAGGCTGGCTGCTATTAAACCACACCTTAAAGAGATTTCTAAAGATGTCAAACAGTGCCACACTCTCACCATTTTTTTTAATTCTGGAAAGTACAGGTTTTTTTTTTTTTTTAGAAAATATATTATTAATGCAAACATGTAAAGAGTTTATTGAATATTTTGAAGCGTCTCCATTGCTAATATGTTACACATCAGTACATACAGCCCACATGAACAAAAGCTCTGTTACTCAGTTACTCAGTGACTGTTGCTAGCAGTAGGCTCTGAGAGTATAAAGAGTCCCCAGCAGAAAATAGTGATGTGAGTCAGCAGAGTTCCTGGAGGGACACCTGGCTTAGAGTGGCTCTGAGACTTTATTTTCTGTTCATAATGCCTGAGTCTCAAACAAGGGCCAAATGAAGGTGTGATCACAGTGGTTCTCAGCCTTGCGTCAAAATCGACTTAGACGACTGAGCATGAATACAGATTCCTGGGCCTCTGCCCCTAGATATTTGTATGAGAAAGCCTGAGAGGAGCCCCAGGAATCTGTATTTTTAAACAGGTAATTCAGGTGTGTCTTTGGACAACATGCAAAGAGCGGGGGGAGGGGGCTGACTTTTGGGGTCGGGGGAGCAGCATGGCCTGTACATGGCCCTGCCAGGGCAGCCCCTGGGGCAGATTGGTGTGGGTTAATTCACAGGTCTGTGAGGGCACATCCTGAAACCCAGGAGTCCATCAAGAGTTGAGAATTGGAAAAGGTGAGATGTTGTGAACATGAGCCAGTCTTTGTGCCTTATTTCTGGAGTTTTAGCTCTTTAAAAAATGTTCTCAGGGCTGAGAGTGGCTTCTGAAGCAGACACTAGCCGTATTTCAAGAGATGGACCGCGTTTTGTCATTTGTATCACAAATCAGTGGAAGGTTTTTCGTGTGTGTGTGTGTGTGTGTGTGTGTGTTCTTGTTTCCTTAAAGGAAAGGCAGCTCCTCACTGTAGTATCTTGCAGACACATACTGATTTCTTCTGAGGGTTGATAGAGTGCTGTGTCTGCCCCTCCCTACTCACATAAACATAGAAGGCATGGGGAGGGTTGGTGTAGAATTTTCTTTTCATTTCTTCTCACTCTGGGGTGATATGTTGAGGTGGATTATGGGTTTATTTTGGCTCTCTAGAACGTTTTCCCATCATTTGCCTTCTTCTGGAGACATAGCCTGCCCTCCTGGACACAGGAGTCCTATATGATGCAGGTTCATAATGGCCTGTCCTTGGGAACAGGGTTATCATGTAGCACAACTGTAGCAACTCCAAATGCCACCACTGACCTAGACTTGAATGTGAATGGTGCCCCCTGGTGTTGTGTGAGAGAACAGCCTTGCCCTGGAAATTAAAGTGTCCTAGTGTGGAGGCATGAGATCATAGGACCAATCAGACTTTATACCTAGAATTAATCAATGGAAGGTAGGAGAGAAAAATCTCCCTTTCCACTGGGATTGCTAAACAGGGGTGCTGGGAAACGGGGCTTTGGTGATCATCCTCCTGACTGCAGATAGGAAGATCATTGTTAGAGAAAAGGATACCAGCATTTCCCAGCAGGAAACCAATTTAGGACTGGAAAGAAGAAGCCTCGATGACATACTTTGAGTCTCTGTATCCAACTGACCCTGAAGTGAGACCCATTTTTAGACTCATCAATTCCATGAATCAAAAAATGTACTATTTTTTTTCAATCAAGTTCAACTATGTTCTCATAGACAAGTGGATATGTGCAACTTGGATGGGATGTGAAAATCCAAAGGAAAAAAAAAAATTAAAGCCCAGCAGAACATTCACATGTATTAACTATCCCACATTCTTTTTAAGTAGCTTTAAGAAGCTCTTTGAGAAGCTTAGCAGACTTGTTCCTTTTGATTTTGTTGGCTGTGGGGAAGAGGTTTAATACAGGAATAATATTGATGATAAAGGAAAATAAAGCAAGGTCATCCTTTGAAAGCATGATAACAAAATTTGTAAAACACTTTAAACCTTTGTTTTTGGAAAAAATGTCAATATCTAAATCTGTCTCACATTTTACGTGCATGATATAAATATATACTGTTTTGCAAAAGTGTCATCACTGGTAAAACCACTTCTGTAACCTGCTGGTTTCATGTAATTTACCTCATGCTTTTATTTTCATTTTTTAAAAATTATTGATATGCTGATGATCATCTCATATATTTTGTTGTCATTTTAATTTCTTTACCTTGAATGATCTATCGCTAAGGTTTTTCCAGCACTTAGGTTAATTTATGAAGCATATTAACAATTTTCTCCTAATCTATTTTGTAGATATCGTCTCCTGAAATTGCACTTCCTTTTAAACAATATTTCTTGTTGTGCCTGGGGAGTGTTTTCCTTGTTTTCCACAGATTTTTCTAATAAAAACGTAGCTCATTGTAAAGCAATTGAAATATATGTGGTACATTCACCACTCCTAGGCGGTCTAGACCAATGCTGTCCAATGATTAACCATATATGGCTACTGAGCTGTACAACTGAGAAAACATCTAATTTTATTCAATTTAAATTAACTTAAATAGCCACTCGTGGCTAGTGGCCACTGTATTTTTATATTATTCTATTTTGCCTTCTGGCTTAACAGAGAAACAGTTTCTTATTAAGCCTAAGAAGGGAAAGGTAAGACCAAGGAGCAAAATCAAATGGCAGGTACGCTTGTCTGGACCTGGAGTGAGTGTCAGGAAGCCCTGGTCCCAGGCCAGCTTCCTCACCTCACCCCTCCTCTCTGCAACAGGATTGCATCCTCACATGGGGGTTGGGGCATGTATTGTGCTGTTGGGAGGTTCAGCTTGAGAGCTGGTTTCACAAGAAAGTGGAACCATGGGGTCGTGAATCTGCTTCCCGTGACTCACTGTACAGGAACCATGATCCTCTTTTACTTGTCTGTGGTTTAATCATGGACCTACCTCTTCATAGACGGAGACGGATGTTAAAATGTTCTTTGTCTGGCCCATTCCTTCCCCTCTGATGCAATAAGACAGGCACATCCTCAGTGGGCTGTCTCTGGGGGAATGCTCGGTGTCTACCTGTGCGGTGACCATTGACGTGCCCCTGGTCTCTCTGGCTCAGTGAGGAGGTGGGAGGTGAATTACTTCCTTCTAGCACCTGCGTGTCAGCAGGGCAGTGGGAAGTCTGGATGTGTAACATTATCATATCAGAGTCTGGAAAGAACTATGTGAGATAAGCTGCAAAGTTACGATGATATGAATTTTATTATTCCCATTTTTCAGAGGAGAACATATCTAAAAGCCACATAGTGAGTCAGTGGAAGAGCTGAGTCTAAAAGTTGGGCCCGCTGACTCTTCTGTATCATGGATGATTTCCCGTGACATCATGTGGCCACTAGCTGTGCATGTGTACACCCATTTTGTCCTACTTGCTGAAGCACGTGTGTGTGTGTGTGTGTGTGTGTGTGTGTGTGTGTGTTTGGGGAGAATGTGAAGTAGTGGAATGAAGGCTGGGATTGGAGCTATAAAATCAGAGATCATGAATATAATGAATGAAATTGGGATT
This sequence comes from Mellivora capensis, assembly GCA_004024625.1. Classification (NCBI taxonomy): domain Eukaryota; kingdom Metazoa; phylum Chordata; class Mammalia; order Carnivora; family Mustelidae; genus Mellivora; species Mellivora capensis. Next base: position 24,476 of record PISX010018848.1, read on the forward strand.
ATGACCTATAAAGCCCTCATCAGTTCAGCCTGGATTGGGGTAATAACCAGTGAAATATGCAAGACCATTTTAGTGCTAGTCATCAGAGTAGTCATTTCATTACATTCTCGATGTCTGCACTGGTGGTGGTTGGTTTTGGGGTCTCGTTTCCCTGTCAGCACCTGGCTGTGAGACAGTGACGTCCCCTGTGAAGGGATCAGTGTGTCTGTTCAGCAATCACATAAGCTCAAAGCTGGAATGCGAGTGAGTTTTCGTCTTAAGTACCAACTCTAATTGATTGGGGGTGGCTCTTTGGACAGCTGGATTGCATTGAGAAAGACTTGAAGGGGCTTTGGGGCTCACAAGAACAGTATGCCACTCATTGATGAGTGACGTCTGCCATGAGACTCGATTGTAGAGTCTACTGGGGCAGGGATTTGTTCATGTCTGTTGTGTTTACTGCTAGGTCCCTGCACACAGCACATAAATACTTGTTAAGGGGACGAGCATCGGAAGAGAGGAAATGATGGCATCAAAGTCATGTACTTGCCACTCCTGGTAAAGAGCCCAAAACAGAATGAGAATGCCTAGGAAGCCCTCAGAACAGCCTCAGTTGGGCACTGGGTCTGCTGCTTATCCTTAGCAAGTTGCTTCTCAATCCCCACCTTGTTCTTCCAAGCCAAGGGCAGCTGGCTGTACGTGATACTGCAAGGTGCTTTGGATGCAAGTCCTCCCAGGACTCTGGCGCTTCGAGGATGGATGCTGAGTGTTGGTGCTGCTCACTTGCCTGTTTCCTGGCTGCAGGTTCTCTCTGCCTCATGGACTCTTCTGCTGCTCTGGCCCCGACACTCCTGTCTGCTTACCTTGCTCTAACTCACCACTAGGTCTGACCAGACCTCAGCTGAAAAAGATAATCACTCTTTCTCTAGTGATGACTTACTGTTTTGTAGGCATTCTACTTTATATGTAATACCTCATTTAAGCCTCATGGGATAATTACTTAGTATTTGCTGGGGAGGAAGTTGAAGCATGGAGCTGTTCACTTGCTAAAGGTCGCACCGTGAGTAAGTGACAGAATTGAGGTTCAAATTCAGGACTGCCTGACCTCAAAGCCCTTGTGCTTGACTTAGAGGATACCGTTTACGGGCTCACACTGACCTGCTTGGTCTTGACACATGGATGTACTCAGACCTCTGAAGAATTTATGGATGCCCCTCCCAACGTCCTAAACTCCCCCTGGTCCTTGTAGGTGGTCATTTTCTTGTAGCTCATGCTTCCTCTCCTAACCACAAGCCACAAGCCAGACAGGTCAGCTTTACGGAAGCCCTTGGATTCCATGCCTATGCTAGAAACACATCTACTCAAACTGCAGGCAGCTCTGGCTCCCCAGCCCTCCCAGCAGAAGTCCCATACTTACAGCCTCTTCTAACTACACAGTGTGCCCCAGGGCACCATTTTGCCTTTCAGCAAATCTAATTAAATTCCTAACTGTTGCCAGTGCTCTCCTTCAGGAAGCCCATTAAAGAAATTTTTGCACAATCACCTTTGGAAATGCATTCTAGCTCTTACCAACTTTGACTAGTAGCGAGTTCCTCTTTATGTCCAATTAGGATTTCTCTGGATTCATTTTGGTTCAGTTCCTTCCCACCTCACTTTGCTGAGAGAAGGAAAACTACTGACCTTCATCCTCCTCTCACCCGTTATCTAGCTGAAGATACCTACTTTCTCTCCTTTCCCAAGTTTGGAAAATAGTGATAATTCTTCCTTTTTTGCCCTCTTTTTTGGTTAGTCTTTTTTTGTCCAGAGTGACATATGTGTTTTCCGTGGCTGCCATCACAAATTATCATTAATTTAGTGGCTTAGATAACATTTATTTTAAAATAAAAAACATATATTCTAAAATTAAGTTTGTACTCTTACTGTTCTGGAGGTCAGACGTCTGAAATCTTTCACACTGAGCTGATGTCAGGGGGGTTCTTTCTGGAGGTTCTTAGAAAGAGGACATGTTTCCAGGTCTCTTTTAGCTTTTAGGATTCACTTGTGTTCCTGGACCTGTGGTCTCTCTCTCCGTCTTCAGAGCACAACCTTGCCGTCTCTGCTGCTAGCATCACTGAGTCTCTTCTTCTCATGTGGACCCATCCCGTGCCCCTCTTACAAGGACTCCCGAGGATTGTTTGGGGCTCCTCCAGATGATCCCAGAAAATTTCTCCCTCTCAAGCTCTTTACTCACTTCTGTAAATTCCTTTTGCCATATAAGGTAAGGCTCACACCTTCTGAGCATTAGGATGTGGGCATGTTGGGGAAGAGGTTGTTATTCAGCCTACCACAAATTAACATGTCCTAACTCGAAGAGTCTTCTTTTTTGCTAAATTTCTCATGGTTTTTCTGTTTTGCCAGGCAGGTCATTTTTCACTGATTACCTTACTCTTCTGAAAATGTTTTTACAGAGGTAATGCATAGTCAATGTAGAAAGCTGAGAAAGTAGAGATAATTAAAGTGAAAAAAATCCCACAAAAACCAAAAAGCAAAAAAACCAAAACCAAAACCAAACAAACATGGATTTAATATTCCCACCCAGCAGTATTTTTAGAGGAATCTATTCAACCACATGAGGAAAATTCTGTAAGTCATTAATACTCCCTGAAAGTCTTCAGAAGTTGTAATTTTCCTCAGTGGCATCCTGATCCTTGGATCCTGTAAAGATGATCTCATCTCATTATTCTGTGTTAAAAATGAGGCACAGATGGGACTCCTGGGTGGCTCGATGAGTTGAGCGTCTGCCTTCGGCTCAGGTCATGATCTCAGGGTCCTGGGATTGAGCCCCAGTTGGGCTCCCTGCTCAGCGGGGCATCTTCTTGTCCATCTGCCCCTCCTCCTGACAGTGCTCTTTCTCCTTCCCTCTCTCGCAAATAAATACAGTCTTTAAAAAAAATGAGGCATGGAATAGTCAGCAGTAGTAAATGACTCTTTCAAGGCCTCATACTCAGTTAAGTGAAGAACTGGTTGAGGAGTTGGGTTCCCTAGTTCCAGTTCAGTGTTCCTTATCTTCAACCATGCTAATTGTTTCCCCAAGGGGAGTTAGTCATTGTTAATTAATTAATTCACTTATCATTCATTTAATAAACAATAGTAAATGCCTTTTCTGTGTGGGTAACTTTGCTTTGTTTTGGGAATAAGATGGATATCACAGTCTCTGTCTTCACAGACCTAGAGTCTGTTGGGAAACAGATATGTAGGCAAAATATTAGAGTGTGGTGTGGGAAGTGCAACAATGAGAGCACGTGCCAGGGACAGAGGTGTTCCCGAAGAGGGAATGATTCACCTTGCATTGGAAATCACACAAGGCTTCTTGGAGGAAAAACATCTGAGCCGGGCATTCACCAGGCGCTGGAGGCACTCCCAGCAGTGGATAGTATATGCCAAAGTGCGGGTGGCTGAAAGCTCACATAACTTAGGGGAGACTGTGATGTTTAGTGTCTCTGCAATGCCCAACTTGAGGACTGAAGATGAGATTGTCAGGATAGCGGAGGAGATGAGGGTCCCTCTAGACTTTTGTTTAAGCACTCTGTAATTCTTTTTCCCATTTGCCAGCTCTTGGTGAATGTCCAACTCTGGGAGGCCCCCATGGTATTGTCAGTAATGATGTCCCGCTTCCGCCCCCCCCCCAATGATTGGCGTTGGGAGGGGCATGTGGTGGGGACAAGACCAACTGAAGTTTCTCTGAGATTGATATATGGTCACTGAGTAAGAGATGCTTTCTTTGCTCTGCAGCAGACGGATTGGGAAGGAGGTGGATCTGTGGCCACTGACTGGGTCCCTGTTGGAGAGAGGCTGCTGGTGGGGTGAAGACAAGATGTGAGATGGAGGGAGACAGACAGAATCCAGTAATGTTGTTGGAGTCCCTGGATCCACCCTCCTGAAGATTCGTTTTTGGACTTCCCAGTCATATGAAACAAAACCTCCTTTTAGCTTAAAATGTAAGCATTAGGTTTCTATGAATTGCAGGCTAATAATGAAGTTCGATCAGACCAGGAACTTTTATTTTACTTGATAGGTGAGGGACAGCCAGGATGGGTTTTAAGAGGAAAACTGAAGGGTGTAATACCCAGTGTCTTCAGTTTCTTAGTGATTAAGAAGGTGGGAACAAGCTGAGAGTGGAGGGGCCAGGTTGGGTAGGGTGCCATCTGTGGGGAACACAGATGGAACACAGAACCGGAGTGGGGGCTGCACAGGGTTTGATGGTCACTGTTGAACAGCCATATGAGATTAACGTGATGGGTAGATTTCTTGTTGTAAAAGTGTTATTAACAAAATTCATTTCAATGGGGGTTTGAGGTTACAATTCTGAGCCTACCCCCGAGATTTAAAAAATTGCATTTTATAAATATTTTCACTTGTTTCTACTACTTCATGGTAACAGAGTGGAGTGCTTCAAAAGCATGGGCTTTTGAACCCAAATGGACCTGTGTCCAGATGATATTTCTCTTACCTACTTGTTGTGTGACCAAAGGCAAGTTGTTTGACCTCCTTGAGCCTCAGGTTCCTAATGTGTAAAATGGGATAATAATAACACCTATCGGACAAATGGATAAGGAAGATGTGGTGCATATATACTATGGAGTATTATGCCTTCATCAGAAAGGATGAATACCCAACTTTTGTAGCAACATGAACGGGACTGGAAGAGATTACGCTGAGTGAAATAAGTCAAGCAGAGAGAGTCAATTATCATATGGTTTCACTTATTTGTGGAGCATAACAAATAACACGGAGGACATGGGGAGATGGAGAGAAGGGAGTTGAGGGAAATTGGAGGGGAGATGAACCATGAGAGACTATGGACTCTGAAAAACAACCTGAGGGGTTTTGAAGGGGCCAGGGGTGGGAGGTTAGGGGAGCCTGGTGGTGGGTTTTAGGGAGGGCACGTATTGCATGGAGCACTGGGTGTGATGCAAAAACAATGAATACTGTTACGCTGAAAAGAAATAAACATAAGTTAAAAAAAATAATAACACCTGTCTACACTGAGAAAGGATACTTCTGGTTGCATGAAACTGAAAAATTCAAATCAAACTGTTTAAATAGTAAATTCTAGGAGTAAATGTAGTTTCAGGCAGGGCTTGATCTAGCATCTTGAATCCCTCATTTTGTCATTTTTTTTTCTTGGCTCTATTTCTTTAGCAGTTGCTCTTGGAATTATATTCTATTATGTGTCCAGAATGTCTGACAGCACATAATGGGGCGATGTGCTTATGTTCAAGTCCCACAGGGTAGAAGGAGACCATATCTCCATATCCCTGACAGATTTCCTGAGGTTTCTGACTGTATTGCTCAGGTCTTGTGTGCCCCTGAAGTAATCACTGTGGGCAGGAGGCATATATTGACCAATGAAGCCAATCAAGATTCCCTTCTACAGCTGGGGCTGAGGCCAATGCCAGAAAACCATTTGGGGGAAGATGGCAAGGCATGTAGCCATCTTGGTATCTCATCAGTTGTTAAGAGCACTGTTATCAGGAGGCAGGGGAAATGAGTGCTGGCAGCAAATAGCAGGTTTGTCCAGTCAACTCTTTCTCAGCCGTGTTGGCAGGATTAAATGTGATAATGAATGTAAGCATTTAACACAGTGCTTGACATGTAGGATGTGCCTAATTAACATTAGTTTTGGGGGAACCTGGGTGGCTCAGTTGGTTCTGCAGGTGACTGTTGATTTTGGCTTAGGTCATGATCAAGCCCCATCTGGCTCTGTGCTCAGTGAGGAGTCTGCTTCTCTCCTTCTCCCTCTCCCTCTGCCCCTTCCCTCTTCTTTAAAAATCAATCATTTTTTTTTTTTAAACAAAGTATAGTATTGTAGTTATTTTTCTCTCTCTCTACCTCTCAAGTGTATGTGTATTAGCTCTGGACGGACAAGAACTGAGTGGTAATCAGAAGAAACCTCAAAGTAGAAACTGCAGGTGAGCCAAGTGAGCACCCGTGACAGCATTCCTCTCGTAGAAATGTGATGAGCTCAGAATAGCCTTTCTTTCGGCGGGAAACTGCAACCTTCATTAGGATGGGGGCTTGCCAGAAGTTCCGCGGGTGGCAGGACGGGAGCCAGACCCCAGGCCTGTTGGCCCCCAGCCCAGGGGTCTTTCCCCTTGACTGTCCTGCTCTCAGTAGTTGTCCTGTCTTCCCCCAGGTGCCTCTGTAGAGCTGCACTCGGCAGCCAAACTGACAGTGATCTGTGGCTCTGGAGGTCCCAGGGAAGGGCACTTGGGAGCTGCTCTGAACACGCAGGTTAAAGGGAGCAGCTACATCTGGAATCCCGTAGAAGCTTCCATCCAAGGAAGTGCTGTCTGTCACTCCCTGCATGTGCCCTCCCTGCCTCAAACCTGTCATAATACGGGAAGCTGCCAATTAGGGAGGCCACTTCCAGCTGCTCTGTTCTATGCCCACTTTGCAGCGATGCCCTCCCACTTCCCCCAAATGTTTCCATTAGGGAGGGAAGGGTCCCCATTGTAAGATTGCTCCCTGATGGCAGCAGGACACAAAACAGCCAAATTTATGTCAGAAAGCTGAAATCATTTATTGCTGACAACAGTAATAATGGTGTCTCAAACATGACCTAGTTTATTGCTCAGCACCTGGTCCTAGATGATAAATTCTTTTTGAGAGGTCGTGTTGGCATCCGGTGGGAAAATAGCAGTAGGACGGTGGGAAAAAAAAAATAGCAGTAGGACAGTGGTAGGTACAACTTCAGGGGGAGAGAGAGGAAATGGAGGGGGGAGGGTGGGAGGGAGGATGAGAGAGAGAGAGAGAAAAAGAGAGATAGAAAGGGAGAGGGAGGGGCGCCTGGGTGGCTCAGTGGGTTAAAGCCTCCGCCTCGGCTCAGGTCATGATCCCAGGGTCCTGGGATGGAGCCCCGCATCGGGCTCTCTGCTCAGCGGGGAGCCTGCTTCCTCCTCTCTCTCTCTGCCTCTCTGCCTACTTGTGATCTGTGTCTGTCAAATAAATATATAAAATCTTAAAAAAAAAGAAAGGGAGAGAGAGAGATGGGGAGGAGGAGGGAGGGAGAGGGGCAGAGAGGGAGAGGGGCAGAGAGGGAGAGGAGCAAGCCCAACTATGCTCGTTTTCCCCAGGGCTCATTGAGACCAATAATAATTGCTACCATTCATTAAGTGACAGGCACTAGGATATGTGTTTTAAATACATTTCCTCTAACCTCTACCACAGCTATCCAAAGTTAGTATGATTATCCCTGTTCCAGTGATTAGAAAACCAGGGCCCAGAGAAGTCAAGCAGTTTGCCCACGGTCACACAGCTTGTAAATGGAGACACCCGGTTCAGACCCAGTTATGTCTTATTTCAGAGCCTAAGCTCCTTACACACTGTGTTGTTTCTAGTATATCCTACTCAGCTGGTGTCTTCTGAGTCTCTTTCGTAAAGGGGCTGCTAAAATGATTTCACACATTCTAACTATTAGTAGGCTTAAATTCTCCTTTGGATTAGTTTTGGAGGGTTCCTGTGGAGCCTGGAGACGCTGATGGGAAGGGTGTGTGCACACACTTATGTGTGAATCTTAATTGTACCCTCTGTGGTTGCAGCCTTTATCTGTAATAATATTTTATTAATTGTGGCCCTACATCTCTGCTGGCAGCCTAGTGTCATCCTGAGGCAATAGGGTAGAAAGTGACTAATGAGAATAATTTCTTGATTGATGGGACTGTTTCTGCCAGATTTAAAAAGGCCTTGTTAAAAGGATAGAGTCTCATTTTCACACTGTATCTTCAATATCTAGCTATAAAAGCCTCAAAAGAAGGTAAGACATTCCAGGAACTTGGAGGATGGCCTGGGGAGCTGGCTGCACTTTCCTGCCGCAGCACCCTAAGCCAGGCTGATCCCGCAGAGCTCAAGGCTGCAGCTCCTTGCAGAGTCCTCCGGTACCAGATGTCACACCTTGCCCTTCTGTGCTCTCAACTTTTGCTTGTGTACATCTCGTTACTAGCAAATCACCAGTTAGTAATTAAGCTCCTAGCATGTGCCCCATTGTGTCTCTCCTCTCTGCCAATAGCTGAGCTCAGCCTTGGGCTTCCTAGGGATGTGGATAGTGCACTGATGTGCCGGGAAGTGGTGGTCCGCTTTGGCAGATAGTTTGAGGCACTGATGAAGACTTACTGCCTTTAAAATGTATTTTTCTCTTCATCAGGCATCATGCTTAAGTGTTCAGCCTTAGCCATTCAGTTCTTTTAACTTTGAAGAACTTTAATGTTTAGGGAAATCTTACAAAATTTAAGGATGAACACCTAAGGTACTATTAGTCATAACCCCTGAGAATTCCCTAAGCCCTCGGGAGTGGAATATAGATCAGGTGTCTGGGCACAACAGCCATAGACAGGCATCAGGAGGGGGACTAGAGGAGAAAGAAGGACACAAAAGACAGTATTTGTATCTCCATTTCATGGAATGGTAGCTGCCAACAGAGGAAAGTTCTAGAAAGGGCTAAAGATCCTGTGATACACTCAAGGACTATATGGCAAAACAGTCCTTTTGTCAGGAAAGGACAAGTCTTCTTTATGAAGAGAATCACAATTTTATATCCCTGTTCAAAGAGTGTTTGGAAAATCCCAACTGCTAACACCCTATATATACTGCTTTCTCCAGCTGAGTGGTGCCAGGAGCAGGGTGTCCACAAGGCTGGGCTGTCAACCTGATGCAAAGGCGGGAAACGGTCTCTTTTACAGAGTACGTGAGGAGTAATTGAAGGGAAGAATGAGACATGTTGCCCTAGAAGACTGGGTTATTGTCATCTCACCAGCCAGAAGATCCTCGTCTTGTTCTTTTTGGCATCTCTGAAGTGCTTGTCACATGCAAGGAGTTCAGTAAAGGTTTTCTGAGTGCAGTGAGCAAATGACAGGATGGGAGCGCAGTTTCACGAGTGGAGTATCATTTAGTGGTCAAGGTCATGTTTTGAGGATAGTGTCTATTCCTTTCTAATTGGCATGCTACATTATATTGGTTTCAGATGTACATCGTACTGACTTGATATTTGTGTATATAATAAAATGATCACCACAGTAGGTCCATTTAACAACCATCACCATACATACGTGCGGAATTTTTTTCTCATGGTGAGAACTTTAAGATCCACTCCTCTAGTTTCTTCCAAATATGCAATAATAGTATTATTAACTACAGTCACCATGTCTCTACATTATATCCCCATGACTTCATTGTTTTATAAGCTGGGAAATTATCGATCCAAATGTTATTCTTAGTAAAATAAATCTTCCAGCAAGATGTGTAAATGTGTGTGTGGTTATTAGGGCATTCCATCCCTTCTTTAGTCTGTCTGTGCAGCCAGTCATGCGTCTCTGGCCCCGTGCCTCCGTGTGTCCATCCAGCCAGTGTTCACTGAATGCTTGCTCTTTGCAGCTTTACTTTTAGAATCCATGTCTACATTTTTTTTTTCCTGAATAAGCAGCTTCTTAAGCCAAGTACAATGCTTCGCTGCCACATCGATGGCACGTGTGCTAGGTCCGTCCATCTTTTCAGCATACACTGCTTGAGCACCTGTTGTGTGCCGAGTGACAGGGACACAGTGGGGAGCGGGACCAGAAGTGTCCTTGTCCTTAGGTAGCTGACAGCCCGGCGGGTGTAGAATTGAATAGTAACTTCAACAAAAATTTGTAACGGTAAGTGTTTTAAAGTACGAGTTCAGGGACTGTAAGAAAGACTGGGGCACTTGACCTCGTCTGGGAGGTTAGGGGCAGCTTCCCTGAGAAGGGGGTAAAGGAGCTGAGATACAGAGTAGTGGGAGCTGAGGGGAGGTGCTGCGGGCAGAGGGGCCCGCGTGTGCGTGGCAGGAGTGTGGTGGTTCCTTATGGCTCTCGGGACACATCACCACAAGCTCAGTGGCTTGAAACAACGGTACAAACTTCTTGTCATTCAGTTGTGGTTGTAAGAAAGTGGATGTCATGGGGCAACGTCCAAGTACTGGGGCCGCCCTGCTCCCGGAGTTCCAGCAGGGCGTCTGTCCCTCGTCTTCTCCCGCTCCCAGAGGCCACCTGCGTTTCCTAGCGCGTGGCCCTTCCTCACGGTCCCTCCAGTCTCTGCTCATTACCTCAGCTTGTCACGTCCCTGGATTCTGACCCTCCCACTTCGCCTGTGAGTACACCGGGCCCACGGGGATACTCTAGGGAACCCTGTCCATCTCAGGGTCCTTGCCTTACATCTACAGAGTTGCTTTCGGCCTGGGAGGCGAGATAGGCACAGGTTTCAGGGACTGGCGTGCAGCACCCTAGGGCGTGGGGATGAGTCTTCTAAAGGAGGTTTGGTGATGTTTTGAGTAGCTGAGAGAAGCCTGGAGTGCCAAGGATCGGGGCAGGCGAAGCCGGAGGGTTTTGCAGTGGAGCAAATGGGCACTTGTCAAGTTTGTAACTGTCCACGCTCTTTGGACATCCTTCCTACATTTGGGGAATTTCCCATGCCACTCACTGCAGCTTCTCAGGAGACCTCAGAATTCCCGTTTCCCCACTTGCCCTGTAGCCGGGACACAGCCGTGTTGTAAGCGCCAGCCGTCCGCGCGGTTTCTCCTCAGAGGAGAGCAAGGCGAGGTCGTGGGTGCCAGCAGCACGCGTGCTTCGGTGCGTGTGGCCGCAGGGGAAGCAGCTTTCGGGAGCGGGGCTGGAGGAAGTGCTCGTACCCAGGGCTCCGCAAGGGAGGGTGAACTGGACAGTCTGTGTGTGAGGCTGAGGTCAGGGAGGGCTTCGTGCGGCAGCCTGGGTGCCTTGGCTGTTCAGCCTTTTCCCTGCCTCTCCCAGAGGCTCTTTGAGTGACCGAATCGCCTCCTGTACATCCATTTCCCACCTAGTCTGGTGAGAGGGGGTCTGTGGTGAATAACGAAGGTTCCTTAACTGCTTCAGTTGCCAGACTCTAGAAGGTTCCGGAAGTCCTAGTGAAGACTTTGATCCTCATCCTAAAATCGGTAGGAAGCTATAGAAATATTTAAAGTATAAGCTTTGGGGGAAGGTGACATAATCAGATCCACCCAAGTGCATTCATGTTTTGCAAACAGATCTTCGAAGACCAGACCATATGCTAGACTGCTAGTGTCTACCAGGCACAGTGATGCAAGAGCCAGAGCCATGCATGTTCTGGTAAGTTGTGGTTGGCGGGGGTATTGGTTCTGATGGAGAGGGAGCCCAGATGCGGTTTTAGAGTTTGGTGGGGGTAATCATGGGTTCCTGTTTCTATTCCCAATGTTTTAAACACCAGTTCAAACATCACTTATTGTAACACGCCCTGATAATTATATTCCTATGGCATACTGAGGACGAGGAGGACTGCTCACAGCTGGAGGGGTCTGCAGCTCCCCCGGGCACCAGCCTGTGTGGAGGGGACAGGCACCCCCTGGAAACACCGGTAAGTCACTTGCAGCACACAGTGTGCCCTGGCTGGACTTGGGGAGACTTGGGTTGGAGGGCAGGGGGTAGATTTTAACCCTTTGCCTGCTGCTCTCTTGTTTGTACTGTTTCTCTGTCCCACGACTTCATGGCCTCGGCCCCTCTCCCTGTGGCCTCACTGCTGCCACGCTGAGTGTGTCTGTTCTAAACACAGCACGCTGCTTTCAGTGTGTCAAGTGTTTGAGATCCGACGGGTTGTCTTTGAAGTGGCCCTTGCCGGCCCCCATCTTTCATCAGTGTTCAGACTGTGGAAGCCGTATCACGTCTCTGCCGCCTTTTAGCCACCCCTCTGTTCTACAGGTTCTATTTGGGGGGCAGAATTCCCTGTTTATGAAAGACCACGCTTCAGTCATCTTTCAATTAAACTTAATAAGAAAAACAGACCTCAAATTCTACTTGGAGGGAAAGGGCATTTGAATCTGGAGAGGCTAGAGGCTCAGGGAAGCAGTTGGTTTGAGTAAGGTCACAGATTAATTAGAACTGGGCTTAATTAAAGCTGCATAAGCATCTGGACAACTTTGCCAACAAAGGGGATCATCTGGGTATCTTTGAACGGTCTCTTTCTCTGCTGGGTGCTCATTCTCTGGTTTGGGTCTCGGTTCCAGCTGCTGTGAGAGACTCCTGTGCCTGAGAGTCTTTCCAAGTCAATTGTACAGGCTTCTCTATGGCTGGTTAGTTCAGTTAGAGCACTGTTCTAACGCAGTGCTGGCCAATCCCCATGTGGGCCCTTAGCTTTAGTCTGGTCTGCGTTTCTGACCGTGTTTTTCCTCCTGTGGGGAGAGAACACACTACGTGGGCATGGAGTGGATGTAGGCTTTGGGGTGAGTACTGATGTCCCAACCATCTGTCTCCTTTCTTCCTTTGAGGCAGGCATGGCTCCATGTACTGTTTGAATTACAGAGGTGTTCAGCCGGTGTGTCCCTGTAGGGAACTGGATGCAAGACCTTTGTGAATGAATTGGCCTTCGATGAGAGGACCACAGGGCATGCTTTCAGGGCAGCCACACTCATCCCTTTCTTCCTGAAATCCTGTTCTCTGCCTGGTTACCATTTGGAAAGCAGCTGATGAACTAATTCATACTAAGTTGGCAACGACCAAACATGGCTTAAAGTGTGACTTGTATTAGAAGTGCTTATATTTTTGACAAGAAATATGCACTTTTTTTTTTTCTAAACCAGTGGTTTTAAACCATTATGAAGATGTATTTAGGGTTGGGTGACCAACCATCCCTTTGCAGGGAGCTGAGGGGTTTCCAGGATTTGGGGGATTTTTGGCCAATTCCTGGGCAAACTGGGGTGAGTTGGTCACCCTAATCTAGGTTTTCTAGGAGAGGTGAGGGTATGAGGGGGGTTGTCTGGTGAGGATAGCTGAACACAGAGCTTGGGGTCCTAGTCTCAGCTTCAGTCAAAAGAGCAACAATTTTTATATGTTTTACATTTTGAAGTTGTAGATAAGATTTCCCCTGAAAGGCATTTGAAGAACCTTGCTTTCAAAGACTGTGGGTCAAAAGGAATCTCTAAGGGACAGGAGCAGGGAGGATGTCTGGGGACAGAGAGGTTCTGAGGTCCCCTGCTTTCCACCAAGAAATTGTTGCTACTTGGTGGACGTGAAATACAGGGTTTGTCTGTAGTCCTAGCAGAGGAAGGAGGGGTTACCTTGTATGCCGCATCAAAGGGAAGAGGCTATTTTGGGAGCAGGGTCATATCTGACATAATAGTTTGAATTTTTCCCTGTATTTCCCCCTTTCATTTCCCCACTGAAGCTGGAATCCAAGTGCTAGGTTTCCTTACCTCAGGAAAGTTGTGTCAAGGTGAAAAGTAGAAGCTGCCTATAATGCACGTTTCTTCCAGGCGTTTGTTTTCCATTATTCTCATCCGGTTGATGCAGTTAAGTTAAGTATCTTGGAATACACTGGAGGGGAGTAGAGGGAAAATTTCTGTAAACTTTAGGAGATGAGAAACTGAAGGTCCTTGAACATCAAGGCCCTAAGAGATGGTAAGACTTCGGAAGACAGTAGCTCTCCGTGCACGTAAGAACTTGGATCCAAGTTATATATACATATATATTAAACTCAAATAGAGTATGAAAGGATGAATCTGTCTTCCTCTGGAAGCTATTAGGACACTTGGCAGTTTTCCTCAGTCACAACAAAAGCCTAGTCTGCCAGGTAACCCATTGTCACTGTGACCCTTAAATACCACATATTTCAGACCCACTCTGTGCATTTCCCTGCCCTTTCAATCCTTCCCTTTATCTATGACTTTGAAACCCTCAGGTTACCATTAGCTAATACTTCTGTATCCTCAACATCTTTGAGTGCTGTATTTTTACCCTAAAAGAAACAAGCCGTCCCCTGATAATATCACTTACTCTGCAGACTTCTTACATGAAGTTTATATCTCTCCTAAATCAGAGCCTGGAAGTAGAGAATGTGCCTTTCATATTTCCTTCTGTTTCCAAACTATTTCTTCCCTATCTTAAAAAAGAAAATCTCATCTTTCCAGTTTTAAAATAGAGTAGAGAAGTATCTCCCATATCTACTCTTGCATTTCTGAAAAAAGGAGAATAAGAACAGTGAACTTCCATCCTAAAGAACACAAGGAGACATTTGTAACTCTGAACCATAATATTTGAGGAAGGATTGCCAGAAGCAGTAAAAGAAGCCACATAGTAAAGCCACCTTTACTAATCTGATAGTTTTAAGAGGAAAAGAGAGTGGATGTTAATGACAACTAGTGGTAGTGGTCTTTTTTGTTTGGAAAAGGGAGGATATGTGAGAACTGGCTACAGGAACTTTGCTAGGCCTTGCTGGTAAAGAGGATGGCAGGCAGGACTGAATGAGAAATTATACAGAGGAGGCATATTGACAGGAAACAAACTGCGGAGGAGGTAGAGTGGGAGAAAGAGAATCTGTATTGTGAAAAGACCAGATGGTTTCTAGTCATTGTTGACTGAGGGAAAGAAAAGTCTAAGATATTTAATTCCACTCATAACTTCGTATAACAAAGAGGATTCTTTATAGTTTGGCACATAGCCCATGGTGAGTCCCCTACATACGTTCTGCAAATGTTTAATTTGGTTAGGACTGAATCTTACTTATGAGTAACAATGGAGAACTAATGACCACAGGATCTATATAAAGACACCAGAAAAAGAAGAAGGAGAAAAACTAACGGCAGATAAAGAATATTCAGAAAAATCCTGCCTTCAAGAAACAAAAATTTTGTCAAATATATCACCATTAATAGAAAATAACATAGTGAATTAATTGTGCTGGAAAACAAGGATCAAAAAGGTGAGATCCCAGGAAGAGATGATGCAAGATTTGACACTGCTCAGGGAAGAGATGGCAAAGAGAAATAAGTTTAACATAGGAATGAATGATATCCTAAAAAGGATAGACACCAGTGAAAATAAGGTACAGAAAAGTGAAATGTAAATTAACACAGACATTTCTTAAAAGATTAAAATAAAAATAACATATAATAGATTGACACAGGAAGTGATACCCATAATTGGTATCAATGCTGAGGGTATATTAAATAAGGAAACTGAACTGATATGTGAAGATGTAATTAAAAAAAAAACCTTTTGGAAATAAAAGAAAATCTGAATTATGGGTAGAAAGGACATATCACCACCCAGAAAAAATGGCCTTGTTAAGTAAAAAAAAAATGCA
>PISX010018849.1:0-39568 GCA_004024625.1 Mellivora capensis
CTGCCTCCTTGTGAGCTCTGTCTGTCAAATAAATAAATAAAATCTTTTAAAAAACACAGGGAAAAGAACAGAATGAGGGAAATCAAAAGAAAAAATAACACTAGGGGCATGGTACACTGAAGAAATGAAACTAACCAATGGACACTATATTCAAGGTATTCATGGAAAATGAAATAAATGAACAAAAAAGAATGCATCATTACAGCATTTATAATCCAAAAATGATAGTTGTACAACTATAAAATCAGTGTTAATAATTTACATTTTTGTTAATGTCTTTAAGAAGCCCCTTTAAGCAGGAAAAAAAGCTAGAATAATTTTTTTTAACTGTAAGATCTTAGTCACAACTAATACAAAAATTCTGCAAGCTCACAAAATGTGCCACATCTTACATTATGACTCTCACATGTTTGCCTGTTTTCTTTCATAATTCAAACATCCACATGACCTCAACTCTTTCCAACCTTAAAAACAAAAACACAAACACCTTCTATAACCTTGCACTCAATGTACCTGTAGCATTGAGATCACTGCAAACTTGTTAGAAATGCAGACTTCTAGGTCCCACTTCAAATCTACTGAAACAGAACCTGCATTTCAATAAGAGTTCCAGATGATTTTATACGTACATTAAGCTTTGTGAAGCAGGGCTCTATTTTCCATTGTGGGTTATTGAAAGCTACAAAGAGGTTTGCTCTCACCATTAGGGTAAAACAAAGTCACACTAAATTCAAATGCATGACTTATTTTGAACCTATCAGAGAACTCAAGTCACAGAGCAAATAAGAGGCAGGAACCTACAAGGACAGAGGGGGCATTAGCACTTGCTTAGTTGCGACAGATGCAACCAGATACCATAAGAATACAGCTAGAACAGTAAGGGAACTGGTGATGACAGAGTAAGGGCTGGAAGGACTGTGTGAAGGTACAAGGGTATGCATAAACTGGAAGAATCTGCACATTCTTGCAGGTTCTTTGACCAGAAATCCCGCCAGATGAAAAAAATATTAGAGAGAGCCCTAATAAAGTGTTCATTGTGGTGCAGACCTAGAGGAGGGGAAAAACAGTTGTGTAGGAGAAACATGAAACTCTATCTAGATCCTTTTTCAATCTATACTATGAGCCAAAAGCCTTAAATTGTAAGAAGGGCAAAAACACTATTACCCTTGGGGCAGGTAGGGCGACCAACTGTCCAGGTTGCCAAAGCAACTGCCCAGTTCTCTTAGCACTGAAATTCCACATCCTGGGAAAAAGTGTTCCTCCTATCTCTTAGGCATTTTAATTTGAAAAATAGTTTTTAATCATCTCTTTGATTTCTATGAAAATTTTAATGGAACTGCAGAAAAAATAAAACAAAAGATTGTTGATAACATAAAAATCTGTTAACTTGTAAGAATGGGAATTTCTGAAAAAAATGAAATAGCTAAAGCTTTATGTAAATATAATAAAACGGAATTTCAATTAAGATATATTACAGCTGAAATGTATTATAATGGCAAAAGCTGGTATCTTGCAGGTACTGGTTCTAAGAAAATACAGATAATATAAAAATTAAATCTATAAAAAAGTTTCCATTAGTAAAGTTTAAACAGTTTTTTTTAAAGATTTTATTTATTTATTTGACACACAGAGAGAGATCACAAGTAGGCAGAGAGGCAGGCAGAGAGAGAGGAAGGGGGAAGCAGGCTCCCTGCTGAGCAGAGAACCCAATGTGGGGCTTGCTCCCAGGGCCCTGAGATCATGACCTGAGCTGAAGGCAGATGCTTAACCCACTGAGCCACCCAGGTGCCCTCCATTAGTAAAGTTTAAAGCCATAATATACAACACAATTTTAAAACAACTGCTTATTTTTATTTATTTATTTGAGAGAGGGAGAACACAGAGGGAGAGTGAGGAGAAACAGACTCCCTGCTGAGCAGAGAGCCCAACCTGGGATTCTATCCCAGGATTCTGGGATCATGACCAGAGCCAAAGGCAGACACTTAACCAACTGAGCCCCCCAGGCACCCTCAACTGCTTATTAATTTAATCTTATCTTGATATATGTGAGTCCTTTTTTTGGCATCATCTGAAATTGGCTTTTGTAAATTTGAATTCATATAGCATGAGAATAATGTCCCTGACGGACTAGAATTCTATAGGACTGTCTGTAAGAAATGAGTATACTAGTAACAAATATTTAAATTAAGTTCAGACTTCTGACCTATAAGAGATAATCTCAGATAAACTTAAGCCACTACCCAACATGTCCTGCCCTCCATATCCAAAAATTCCCTTTGAGAATTAAATCCTTCCTGGGGCACCTGGGTCGCACAGTCAGTTAAAGTGTCCAACTCTCAATTTCAGCTCAGGTCTGATTTCAGAGTCATGGGATTAGCCTGCATGGGGCTCTGCACTTAGCAGAGAGTCTGCCTGAGTTTCTCTCTCCCTCTCCCTCTGTCTCTCCCCCCTCCTACACCCCGTACCCTCCTTCTCTCAAATAAATAAATCTTAAAAAAAAAAAAAATGGAGTTGACTTCTTCCTTATTGATTCTCCTTCTTCAACCAACTAAAATCTGGATTCTCCCCCACAGAGTTCTTATAAAATTGCTTCTGACAAAGACCTCAGTCTTTTTTATGTTTTTAAATCCAACAGACCTCTTCTTCTTCCCAACAGTCTTCCTCTTACTTGACACATCTAAAGTATCAAATTATTCCCTCTTTCTTGAAATACTCTTTTCACTTTTCTTCTGGGATACACTATTTTTTAAATTTTTCCTGTCTTTGTGAACATTCCTTCTTGGTCTATTCCTAGTTCCGGTTCTTCTTCCTCTTCCCCTCCAATAAACGTTGGTCATAGTTCTCTCCTGGATCCTCTCTTCACTCTACGTAATCTCCCTGGCTTTAGTTGCTAACTACATGGGTAGGATTCCCAAATTTGCATCTTATCCTGGAGCTCCAGGGTTCACACAGCCAGTTAAATATTGGATATCTTTATACATGGTTATCTCACAAATACCCAATGCCAAAGAAGCTAAAAATGAATGCATTTTCTCCATTCCAAAATCTACTTGGGACCCTGCATGGTCCATTCTATCTATTGTAAATAATGTCATTATCTTGTCAATGGCTCAAACCAGAAATCTGAAGATCATCTTTGGTTCACCTTTTTATTTCATATCCCTGTCAGCGAACACATATTCTATTGTCCAGTTAAATGTTTTAACATTTAACTCCTAAATAAACTCTCTTGAATATGTCTACCTCTTTCTAACCTTATTTCCGCTAGCCTAGTTCAGGTCTCTATCATCTTTCTTTGATTTCTGCAAAGTTCTCCTAATTAACTTCCTTGCTTCTGTCTCTAGTCTAATCCTTCTACTATCCCTCTGTTGTGCTATATGTACAGTGATCTTTCCCAAATTGCAAACATGATGGCATTATTCATGATAGTTTACTTCCACAATTCTATGCACACACCCCTGATCCACCTACCTCCTACTGAGTTCTAGGTTTCAACTTGAATGTTGCTTTCTATAAGGTAACATCATCCCTCTGCATTTCTTCACTCCCTAGTTATCGTTCCCTAGTTATCCCTCCAATACACTTCAATGCATTCTAAACCCTATTACAGCACTTAACACACTGTATTATAATTTCAAGCTAAAATATCTCTATCCCCTCTAAAACATAAACTTCATAATTTTAAGAACCCTATCAAGTGTCTCAATAATGTCAGGCAAGTATACAGTAGGACTTCAAATTGTTAAATAAAAAAAAAAATTTAACAAAATGTCAAGCACTAAAATGGCAAAAATTGGCATGAATTTCTCTAAAATTTTACCTGGAGGTTTTGTAACTAGTACTAGTTTCCCAATCAAAAATAACATAAATGATTGCAATGTTGTATAATTAGGTTCCACTGAAAGTTAGAAAGCAAGTGGAAGACATCTCTCTAGCATTTAAGGGAGTTACACTTGTTCCATTGGATTTTTTTTTTTAAAGAGGAGACTTAGTATATGTTTTAAAGTACACTACAGAGCTGGGAGAGATATTAGATAGAGATCGTATCATTAAACCCTTGTTATAGTTATGAAAGGACAAGCCTAAAAATATAAGACTTTTGTAAGTAAGGTGTTCCTTCCATTATGGATAATGGACTAGCAGAATTGAGATATATACAAAATACAGTGTAGTGAAGCAAAAATTTCCCTGTCCCCTTCTAGGTCCTTTTAGCTAGATTAAGAATCAAATTGACATGAGGCATATTAACAGAAGAAAATAAAATTTAACTTAATTATGGAGGGGGAATCCACACAGATGTGGTGGTTCAGTTGATTAAGTGTCTGCCTTTGGCTCAGGTCATGATTCCAAGGTCCTGGGACAGAAACCCATAGTGGGGTACCTGCTTAGCAGGGAGTCTACTTCTCCCTCTCCCTCTGCCTGCCATTCCCCCTGCTTATGCGCTCTCTCTCTCGCTCTCTCTCTCTGTGAAATAAATAAATAAAATCTTTACAATTAAAAAAAAATTCCAAAGACAGGTGAAATGACGTATACATGTCATTCTGAACTAAGAAAAAAAGGGGAGGGGTCTGGAACTTCAAAGGGAAGGAATGCAATTTACAAAAGATAATAAAGAGTAAACGTTTGGCAAACAAATATTTGCTGGGCCACTCAGAAACAACGGGACAGAGAAGACAGAGCAAACAAGCCTTGCCATGTTCCTTCCTGTCTACCATACCTAGTTTATATCATAGTTCTCTATGGTGATAGCCTTCTTCCTGGAGCAGGTCCTCTATCTAAATATTTTAGGCAGTTGTGCGGGAACTAAAGAGCCTTCCCTGAATCTGCTGGGTTTTATTTGCTTTTAACTCAAAAATAATCTTCATGCCAAAGTGGCCCATCATGAGGCAGTCTGCCCTTGGCCCCCATCACATATATACACATATACACACATACATACACACTAACTCTTCATGTTATTAAAACAATTCCTTTCCTTTATACTACATACTGTAATTACTGTCTAAAATTTTCAATAAATAAGTTACAAATAAGTGTAGGGGTCAATAAGCTAAGGCCTTCAGGCCAAATCCAGCCATTTTTTTTAATATAGTCAGAGAGCTAAAAATTATCTTACATTTTAAATAGTTGGAAGAACAGCCCTTAACCACTATTATCAAACACTGGATGGTTATGGAAATTACCTGTGGCCATGATAATATTTATTAAGAAATTCAACCCAAAACAGCACTTAAATGTGAAATATTAAACAGTAGTCATTGGAAGACAACTAATATTTGATTCACAAGGAATGTTAAGCTGTTTTATATACTTTCCTTACTGTTAAAAGTTAAGAGGCAAGATCTTTATTTCCACAGAAATATGTAGCAGTTTCATTTTCCTAGCTCAAACCACAATTCCAGCAGCACTCTTCAAACCTCAATGCAAGATCTGTATTTCAAAATCCATTTACTGTGCAACTGAGGAGCTTCTACCTACCACAAATTGGAAAGGATTAATCTACAATGTAATATGTGAAAAGACAAATATCAAGAGAAGAATTTAATAGAATTCCATGTCTTCTAAGCAATCAATACGTTCATTTAAAATCATAGGCTTACAGACTGATGCCAATATTTGGAGGTACCGAACCATGTGAAAAAGACATTTTCAAAGATGAAATACATAAAATCTCATTATAGATTGGCATTAACATGTAATATCTGCGAACAATTTTGACAATAAGGAACACTAATATTGAACCCCAATTAAGCTAAATGTTATCCTCCAAAAATAATTCCACCCTCCTCATTAGAAGACCTATATTTAAAAAACTTGAACTCAAGTTATTTATTATATTTTAAATTTGCCAATTAAAAATATCTGTGGAGGGATCTGTACTCAAGGAACTATAGAAGTTTTATGAAAGAAATTGAAGACACAAAAAGATAAAAAACCATTCCATGCTCATGGATCGGAAGAATAAACATTGTTAAAATGTCTATACTACCTAGAGCAATCTATACTTTCAGTGCCAGAAGAGACCCTGCATTGTTGAGGAAATATTGAAAAAGAAAAACAAAACTGGGGGCATCATGTTGCCTCATTTCAAGCTTTACTACAAAGTTGTGATCACCAAGACAGCATGGTACTGGCACAAAAATAGATATATAGACCAGTGGAACAGAGTAGAGAGCCCAGATATGGACCCTCAACTTTACGGTCAAATAATCTTTGACAAAGCAGGAAAAAATATACAGTGGAAAAAAGACAGTCTCTTCAATAAATGGTGCTGGGAAAATTGGACAGCTACATATAGAAGAATGAAACTCAACCATTCTCTAACACCATACACAAAGATAAACTCAAAATGGATAAAAGGCCTCCATGTGAGGCAGGAATCTATCAAAATCCTAGAGGAGAATATAGGCAGTAATCTCGTCAACATCGGCCACAGCAACTTCTTTCAAGATATGTCTCCAAAGGCAAAGGGAACAAAAGTGAAAATGAACTTTTGGGACTTCATCAAGATAAAAAGTTTCTGCACAGCAAAGGAAACAGTCAACAAAACAAAGAGGCAACCCACAAAATGGGAGAAGATGTTTGCAACTGATACTACAAAGGGCTGATATTCAAGATCTGTAAAGAACTCCTCAAACTCAACACACACAAAACATAATCACGTCAAAAAATGGGCAGAAGACATGAACAGACACTTCTCCAAAGAAAACATACAAACGCCTAACAGACACATGAAAAAAATGTTCATCATCATTAGCCATCAGGGAGATTCAAATCAAAACCACACTGATATACCACCTTACACCAGTTAGAATGGCCAAAATCAACAAGACAGTAAACAACATGTGTTGGAGAGGATGTGGAGAAAGGGGAACCCTCTTACACTGTTGGTGGGAATGCAAGTTGGTGCAGCCACTTTGGAAAACAGTGCGGAAATTCCTTGAGAAATTAAAAATAGAGCTACCCTATGACCCTGCATTGCACTACTGGGTATTTGCCCCAAAGATACTGATGTAGTAAAAAGAAGGGCCATCTGTACCCCAGTGTTTCTAGCAGCAATGGCTACAGTCACCAAACTGTGGAAAGAGCCAAGATGCCCTTCAATGGACAAATGGATAAAGAAGATATGGTCCATATATACTATGGAGTATTATGTCTCCATCAGAAAGGATGAACACCCAACTTTTGTATCAACATGGACAGGGCTGGAAGAGATTATGCTGGGCGAAATAAGTCAAGCAGAGAGAGTCAAGTATCATATGGTTTCACTTACTTATGGAGCATAAGGAATAACATGGAGGACATGGGGAGATGGAGAGGAGAAGTGAGTTGGGGGAAATTGGAGGAGGAGACAAACCATGAGAGACTGTGGACTCTGAGAAACAAACTGAGGGTTTTGGAGGGGAGGGGAGTTGGTGGTTGGATGAGCCTGGTGGTGAGTACTATGGAGGACATGTATTGCATGGAGCACTGGGTATGGTGCATAAACAATAAATGCTGGAACACTGAAAAGAAATAAAATAAAATAAAATGGGGAAAAAATAAATAAAAATTAAAAAAAAATAAAGAACAGCAACAACAATAAATCTGTGGAAATTTGTTTTCTCTCTTATGTAAATACTATATTAATATCTTCAGTTTTGCCTTTTGGTCTACAGTGCCTAAAATATTTACAAGCGGTACTTTAGAAAAAGTTTGCCAACATTGGTTCTGTAAAGAAAGTAAATATTTTTTAATTTCTAAAAGACTAATACTGAAATTAAGACTAAGCAGTGTTTTTAGTAATTCTCTGTTCAACCTATTCAAATATGTCCCCCTAGCAAAGAGATTTTCCAGGGTCACCAGGGTCACACTTCCTTGTAAACAAATTCTATCTTACTAGCCCTCTCAGCACCATACATCATAGCAGATCATTTCCACATTCTTCACTTCAAAACTCTTTGCTTTTCCTAATTTCACTGGATGCCCTTCTTCACAGTCTTCTTTGCTGGCTCCTACTTTTCTGACTTTGAAATTCTGGAGCTTCAGTCTCAATCATGGGCTTTTTCCTCTTCTTTATATCTAAAGGTCGGCAAACAGTTTCTGTAAAGGGATTCTAAATATTTTCGGCTTTGGGGGGCCATTATGGTCTCTATCACGACTACTGAACTCTGCCATTATAGCACAAAAGCAGCCACAGGCAATATATAAATGAATGAGTGTACCTCTACTGCAATAAACTTTATTTACAAGCAGAAGTGGCAAGCTAGATTTGCCTGTGGCCCATAGTTTTCCCACCCCTTATCTAGACTCTCACCTTGGGTGCCCTCCTCTCCCCCATGATAAGTAGCATCTACATAAAACTGTTGATACCCACACTTACATTTGCAGCCTCAATTCCCCATATGAATTCCAGATTTATGTGAACACACACACACCCCTAATCTATTTTTCCCCAGTCTTCTCTCCAGCAGTTAATAGCACCACCTTTCACTCAATTACTATAGGCAGAAACCTGAGTCATCACTTACTATGTCCTTTCCCTTAATTACCTGTCCCTTTCTAACTCATCAGCAGTCCTATCAATTCACTCTCAAATATACATCTTGAATCCATCCCCATGGCTGCGTAGTCTAAGCCCTCGACATTGCTAGCTCAAAATACTGCAACAGTTTCCTAAGCGGTCTCCTAGCTTGCGCATTTGCACCCTCCAGTTTGTTCTCTAAAAGCAGCCAAGTGCTTTTTAAATTCCATTACTTCACTCTGTTTCAACTCAGGAATGGCCTTCATACAGTTTACCTAGAAAGGCCCTGACTAATCTTGCTTTCTGCCTAACTGCCTATCTCATCTCATTCCATGGTCTCCTTTGTTCTTTAAATTGCACTCATGAAAAAAAAAAAAAAAGAAAGAAAGAAAAAAGAAAAAAAAAATTGCACTCATGTTTGCCTTCTGTCAATTTCGACACTGTTCCAAGTCTCTTCCTATCTCCAGGTCTTGGTATTTGCTTTTCCTTCTTCTCAGAATGCTCTTCCTCTTACTGTCTGAATGACTGGTTTCTCATCAATCCTCTTTTCAGCTTAAATATCACCTACAAAAAGGCCTTCCCAGATCACCTTATCTAAAGAAAGTGTCATTCTGTTTATTATCTAATAGCACACACTATCAATTATCTTGCTTCTTTACTTTATTGTTCATATCTTCCCTTTCTCAAAATGGTAAACTTTATGAAAGTATTTTGCCAAATTAATTCTCTGATATACCCCCAACAGCTAGCACATCTATTATAGGTAGGTACAGTAAATATTTGCCAAATAAATAAATTTTCAAAGCTGGAAAGCTTTCCTATGAATAGTCTGTTACATATTTTTAAAATATCCAACAACTCCCTTAGAAAATTTAAGTAAATTAAAATTAGAAATTTATTGGGGAGGCCTGGGGGGCTCAGTTGGTTGGGCATCTGCCTTCCGCTCAGGTAGTGATCCGAGGGTCCTGGAATTGAGCTCCACATTCGGCTCCCTACTTAGTGGGGACCCTGCTTCTCCCTCTCCCTCTGCTGCTTCCCCTGCTTGTGCTCTCTTACTCTCTTTCACTCTGTCAAATAAATAAATAAAATCTTTAAAAAAAAAAAACAAACAGAAACTATGTCAGCAGTCTCAAATACTAGTTTTCAGACTCTTCCAAAACTCTCACGTATAAACTTTTTAAGAGGTTTATAAGCTTTTTTTGCATATTGATTTTTACTTTGACTTCCCTTATTTTCAAAGTAACAATACCATATTCGCTTTTCTATTGAATGTTGTATATTGTAAAATATACAGAAGATAGACTAAGGGATGTTAACCAGCACATGAGACTTTTATTGAGCATTTGAGGTGCTATTTTTTCCCCCAATGTGTGTAAAAATCCCAAGTCTGAGTACCCAGAAAAGTGTAATAAAAAACTAAATTAAAAACTACTCTGCCACACAGGTGTAGGATCTTGGAAACTCTGAGCCTCGGTTTCTAAGTCTATAGAAAAAAAAATTCCTTCTCTCTCTGAGATAAATAAACAAAATAATTACCTGAAAATTCACTTAGCTCAGTATGTCTGGCACATAGCAAATACTCCGTGAGTGCTAACTACTTGTAGTAAAGATGACATTAGCAACAGCAATAGTGGCAGTAACAGGATGTCTTCTATAAAATATAAGAACCATTATACAACAGAAGCTGTGTTACAAAATACTAGACTTTTTTTAGACTGTTTTTAAAATTATAAATGTTTCTAATGACACAGTATATTAAATAACCTACCCTAAAACTCA
The DNA here is from genome assembly GCA_004024625.1 of Mellivora capensis. NCBI lineage: Eukaryota > Metazoa > Chordata > Mammalia > Carnivora > Mustelidae > Mellivora > Mellivora capensis. The sequence continues at coordinate 10,283 of PISX010018849.1, forward strand.
GAAGACAGAAAATGTAAACCAAGTAAGGGCACATTCTAATTTAAATTTCTCTGAAACTTTAAAACAGTTAATGTCTCAGTTAACTACCTTTTATGTGCTTAAAACAATAATCCTTCAAACAATCATATCCAGATGTTAGCAAAAAATACAAGATCTTCAGTGTAAGATCTGAGAAGTCAAAAGATCAATAACAACATGATAAATACAATCGGTTAGCAAGAGAGCAGTGGTCTAATGACCTTCAAGTGTCTATCAGGAGTAAATCCTATAAGGAAACATAGGGGGATGAAAAAAAGAGAGAATGAAAGAGAAGGAAAAAAAAAAACAAAAAACACTATGGAAGAGTGACAAAGTGTATACATTAGAAACAGTAACAGAGATAGCAAGAAGCAGACTTCCTTTACATAGTAGAAAAGAATTTAACACAACCACAAGGGATGAATGAAAACAGAATTGTCTGAGGGCACCTGAGAGTGGGAAGAGGGGCTTATAAGCCCCACACATTCACTACCACTATGACAGATTCTCAAAAACATGCCAACTGAAAAGGCACAGTGTTCTGGAGGCATTTGGTGTGATGACTAGTATGCCTACAAATAGAAGCAGCCCCAAAGAAAAATATTAAAATATAGTATATAAAGACACTGGCATCTGGTAGAAGCTAAATTGTGCTCATTATACTCTTACTAAGGTAGAAAAAAATGCAATACGTTCAAATATGCCACTACCAAAAGCCATCAAAGTAGAGCTTAAGGGAAATGATGTCTTGTTACCTGTAATGTCCTTTGCCTAGAAGAATCTCTCATTTACCAGATGATTTGGGATAACTACGTTATTGTATTCTAACATACAACTACTTGTTCTTATGTGGTTGTTAATTAACTTAAAACAGACAAACCTATGAGTCAAAGACAAGGCCAGAGTTCTATAAATCTACATACTAATTAATTCAGCTGAATTGAGCAAGATGCTAATAAAATCTGCATTCAGGGATTTAGTCCCTATTGTTCCAGTTAGCTTTACACTATGACATGCCAAAGAAAACCAGACAAGTGTGTGGTTATACAAACTCACCATTATTATTTTTTAAAAGATTTTATTTATTTATTTCACAGAGATCACAAGTAGGCAGAGAAGCGGGCAGAGAGAGAAGGAGAAGCAGGCTCCCCGCTGAGCAGAGAGCCCGAGGCGGGGCTCGAACCCAGGACCATGGGATCATGACCTGAGCCGAAGGCAGAGGCTTAACCCACTGAGCCACCCAGGCACCCCCAAACTCACCACTATTTTTAGAAAATCTGAAACAGGGATGTCTGGGTGGCTCGGTCGGTTAAGTGTCTGCCTTTGGCTCAGGTCATGATCCTGGGGTCCTGGGACTGAGTCCCTCATCAGCCTCCTTGTGTGGCTGGGAGTGTGCTTCTCCCTCTGCCTGCCGCTCTCCCTACTTCTGTGGCACTTGCTCACTCTTTCTCTCTCTCTCTGATAAAAAATAAATGAATAAAATCTTTAAAAAAAGAAAACCTGAAACAATCTTCACTAATAACGGTTCAATATTAGTTATGCCAATGCACAAGATCATTGATTATCTTTAGTTCTACCTAACTTTCTGAATAAGCCTATAAATGGCAGATCTATTATTTTAATTTTCCTATATACAGATTTGTTTCTAAAAATCTGCAAAAAAAAATCTGCTTCTCATAATTGCTATAAAAAGTAAACAATAAGTGACTAGTGGACACTAGTGGTGTTGGTGGACAACACCAAATTAATTGCTGGTGAATTCAACTGAAACAGTGTTGAACTTTTCCGAAGCCATATTTTCTAAGCATATAATATTTAGAATTTCATCAAGAACTTAGGAGTGAAGAAGTAACACAATCAAGGAAAACAGTTATCATAGCACTCATTTATTTGACAGAGAAGTGAGGAGTCTGATAGGGAGGTAATGAGTTACTTCTCTGTCTTTACCAGAGACAAATAAATGTAAAATAAAGCAATAAGCCTGAAGCACAGAGAATACGCAGATGATAGCAAGTATCAACGGATGAAAGAAGGACAGATAAGGCAGAGGACGTAATGGCTTTCCACCAGGGCAACTTTGCTATAATCCTCCCCTTACCCCCAACCCAGAGACATGACTGGTTGCACACCGTGGGTGAGTAAGGTGGGAGGACACTACTGGCATTTAGTGGATAGAGGACAGGGATATTACTAAATATCCTGTGTGGAGGACTGCCCTGGCAACCAAGAATTATCCAGCCCAAAGTGTCAATACTGCCAAGGTTGAGAAATCTTGGTACAGAAAAAGAAGTCCTATACATCTCAAATATAAAAGGAATCACTGTATTAGCACTCAGTACAAGAATGAATGTTCAAAAGTCTTGTATGTTAATGGTATCCATTTATAAAGACAAGAGATTCCAACAGAAATGGTTGATTTTTTTTTAATATACTGATACAAAGGAACAAACTACAATTATTAGGTATAGTTATCTACATGGAATGCTCCTAATTTCCCTTCCTTGAATCTACACTGGTCTTAGTGATTTGCTTAACCAGCAGCATGCAGCACAAATGACATTCTGGGACTTCCAAGACTAAGTCATAACAAGTCTGTGGTAGGTTAAAGAATGGCCCCCAAATATGTCCACATCCTAATCCTCTAACCTGTGAATATCTTAGTTCACATGGCAGAAGAGATTTTGCAGGTGTACTAAACTAAGGATTTTGAAAGAGATTATCCAGGGTTATCTAGGTGGATCCTAAATGTAATCATGTGAGTCCTATAAGGTGGAAGCAAAAAGGTAAATGAAGGAGAGGATGATATGACAACAAAGGTGGAAATCAGAATGATGTGGCCAGGAACAAAGATTGCAGCAAGCTGGAAGAGACAAGGAACAGATTCTCCCAGAGCCTCCAGAAGGACTAAGTGTTGCTGACACTCGTATTTTGGCCCCCTTAAGTCTCATTTTGGACTTCAGATCTCTAGAACTCTAAGAGAATAAACCTGTGTTGTTTTAAGCCACCAAATTTGTGGTAACTTGTTATAGCAGCAACAGAAAACTAATATAAAATCTTACAGCTTCTGGGTGGCTCAGTCATTAAGTGTCTGCGTTCAGCTCAGGCCATGATCCCAGCAACCTGGGATGGTGCCCCACATTGCGCTCCCTGCTCAGCAGGAGGCCTGCTTCTCCCCATTCCAATACCCACCCCCGGCTCGCGCTCCTTCTCTCCCTGGCTCTCTCAAATAAATAAATAAAATCTTTAAAAAAAATCTTACAGCTTCTATGTAGCCCTCTTGGAACTTTTTCTCTGTGAGTCCTGACCACTCAATTATCTAAGGACTAGAGTCATCTCAAGAATGTTGTGCTAGTGAAGTCATGTGCATTTACTCTGGTCAACCACTCCAGAGGAGCCCAGCTTCTAGCCACCTCCACCAAAGTATCAGACATATGAGTAAAACCATCTTGGACCCTGTGACCAGCACATCTGCCAGCTATAATTTATGAAGTGACCTCCACAGATACCACATGAAACAGGAAGAATCATCCAGCCAAGCCCTGCCTTTGTTCCTGATCTCACAAAATCATGAAATGTAATAGAACAGTTGTTGTTTTAAGTCGCACATAACTCTGAACATCAAGGTATATGTGAGGGATGATTAGAAATTGTCAAGTAGCACATATCCATTTTATAATGGAAGGGGAAAAGTCCTATTTGTGTTAGCTATTTTCTGCTGGCAGTAATCCCTAGAATTAAAACTACTCCACTATGCCAGTAACTCTAAAATATTCAGAATTTAGTTTGTTAGAATATACTGCTATAATTAGGTTCTTTCCATATTGGTAAAATAACTGATTGTAGCAAAGCTTCATTTAATTTATCTGGACCCATGATACAGAAGCTCTCAGCTTAAAAAAAAAGCATTCAGCTTATTAGAGATCGTTCATTCTTTCTGACTTAATCCGTATTTCATATCCTTATCCCGGTTCTTCCTCTCTTGTTGGGTCTAGGGTGAGTTACACCTTATTCCCCTTTTACTATTTCAACCAAAGCCCTGAAATATCTTTATTTGCATATCTTAATTTGGAATATGATGTTTTTCTTGCTCTCTTTTTATTCTCTTTGAGCAAAAGCTATGATTTTCTCCAATTCATCCCAGAAACCAATAGCTTAACTGAGTTGCTACTTTCTCACATTGCCATGGGCTGAGAAAAATGAGGATACTCTTGTCCAAGATCCCCAGTGAATCAGAACTCAATGAAAAGTCTTGTTTTTAAGTGTTCTAAGTATCTACTTTAATATCAGATTTTAATCTTCCAGCCTTTCATTTTGCCAAAGGCCTCTTGTTGTATACAGCAAGTTCTCAAATGAAGCATTCTACCTTAATAATCACAAAAGGTGAGAATTACAAGATTAAGTTTATAATTACACGGTGTATCTATATAGACGTAGATAAATGGCTTTTAAAAAGCAAATTTAAAACGTACACAATTACCACTTACACAGAAACATTAAAAAAGCAAGCTGATTAAGATCTAACATTAACAGAAAAACTGCTCTATTCGCCTCCATGCATTTCTTACCTACTATATGTAAAAGAAATCTCATTTTAAAAATGCCTGGAGTATATGGACATTGGGCGGGGAGGTGAGCTATGGTGAGTGCAGTGAAACACGTAAGCCTGTTGATACACAGACCTGTACCCCTGGGGCAAATAATGCATTATATGTTAATAAAAATAATTTTTAAAAATACCTGGAGTACACATTTAACAAAAATATTCCCCAAGAACCTCCTTTTTTCAAATCATATCTTTCACTGTGCCTCCTCCAATGCCAGCTATTATCTCTCTGTGTAATTCTCCAAAAACATTAATTTTAACACCTTTAAGTAAGTGTGGAAGGCAGCCTCCAAGATAGCCCTCAATGATTTCTACCTCCTGGTATTTGCACCCTCTTGCTATGTAGCGGGACAAAAAACATGGACTATCTCTTCTAAGATTGGGTTATAAAAGACTGTGGCTTCCAGCTTAGGCTCTCCCTCTCTCCTATCACTCATTCTGGGGGAAGGCAGCTACCATGTTGAGAACACTTAAGCCATGTAGAGAGACCCACATGGCAAGAAATGAGACTTCCCACCAACAGCCATGTGAGTGAGCCTTCTTGAAAACGGACCCTCCAGCCCCAGGAAAGACTTCAGCTGATAAAGCCCTAGCTAACAGTTTGATTCAAACTGAGTCAGACGTCCTACTGAGCCTATACAAGATCCCTGATCCTCAGAAACTGTGAGACAGAACATGTTTGTTTTAAGCTACCATGTTTTAGGGTAATTTGTCATATAGCAATGTATAACTAATATAATGAGCATTGCTTATTCTTCAAAATCCAAACTCGTATGTCTCAAAAGTTAAAAAAAAATTATAAACAAAAATAGTAATTGCAAAAATTGGGAGAAAATTTTGTTTTTAAAATCTTGCTAAAATTGAAAGGCCACTGTAATGTCAGTTTGCCAGTCCTACTTATAAAAACAATGAACCAACAAAGTACTATCAGGAAACTATGGACTGTTTCTGGAAAAACAAAGATCAGGTTGAGGAGATACATTCAGAAGGCAGCATCAACTTTTTTTAAAATGGGAAGGAAATCATTTTGTAATTTAAAAATCACAATATCCTATTTAACTTCGATAAGACATCCCACAAAGCTTGCCTTATCTCTTTAGAATCGTGTAAAGCCTTATCTTGTCACAGACCATATCACATGCCTACTGATAAACACATAAGAAAGATAAGGACCAATGTACCAAACCTCAACAACAGATTTCACAGGAATATCAAAACGTAGATGATTTTTTTCCTGTAATGTTTCCACACCAAATCCAAAACATTGCTTTCACTCATACAAGCACACTCTCCGAGAACACATAAGATTTCCTATAATACAAAAGTCATTTTAATATAATTTACATAATTAGAAAATGCATTTAGTGCACATACATTTAGTACACGAGTCGAGTCGGGTATTTAAAAACATCTAAAAAGTAACAATAAAAGAAAAACGTGGGAGTTTTTCATTTGACTGGGGGGGAAAAATGATTTCAGTGATCTCCACAGGAACTCTACGTATTGATACTGAACACGATAAGGAAAGCGAAGACTGTACTAAAATTAAAGCAGCAGCATCAACAAGTATCATTTGAGTCAACAAGCAATAATTTAGTTATCAATACCAGCAAAAACAGTTAATTTAAACTTCAAAGTTCTTTAGCTTGTGAATAGGAGATAAGCATTTAACTAGGACATTGGTTTCCTCTATTTTTGCCAGCTTATCTTGAACAAAGAAGACAAATTACTAACTTCACCCTCATATAACTTACATACTTAATAAGTTTATCGATGCTAACTGATCTCCACTGACTGAAGTTTATAGGCCTTTAAAACGATGTCAAATTTAAAATTCTCTTCATCGGAAAATGCAGCAATACTACTGCCTGTGCTAAAACAATAAGGTATGAGGTAAAATTTATCCAATTGTGTCACAGGATGTGCTTTTCAAGAACTGTCATAAAATTATATCACTAGGGCCCTGCAAACTCCTAACGATGTTAATGCAGAAGAATTCCCAAGAAATTAGTTAGATAAGGCCAAATGTATGTTCAAATAGTGTTGTCCATGGAGAAAACATTTCTAAAATCAATGTTACAGCATATGCGACTGGTTATATTGTTTTCCCAGGAGCATATTCTCAGAACTCAGTTTTTTAAAATACAATGAGTAAAATACAGTGAGTACAAACATACCTTACAAATATGCTAGTATTCAATTACTGCTTCATATAATGTCATGATTATACCCTTAAAAACTGAACTGATTATGATGTTACATTTTTCCCTTAAAGCATTGTGCACAGACAATATCTGGAATACCCCGTACTGTAAATTGGTCCACAATGCCCTGAACGTAGAAAAAAAAAGCAGTTCAAAGGCATAACTAAGAAAAAGTTTCCGAAGCAGTATAGTAGGTAAGTCATGCTTATGTGACCTTCCTTCATTCCTGTACATCCGCCAAAGAAACACTTTCAAGTGCCCCTGACAAATCAAATGCCATGTTCCAATCAATGTTCTCTAAACTTAGGAATGTATGGGATGTTTATGTACCTATCAACTTTGGGGAGGGAGGTAAACTTTTTTAAAAAATGTCAAATACATCAGAATGTAACATACAATAGCTATGTATTTTGTCTGTATTACGTATTTCGTCTGTACTGCTGTATTTCAACTGCAAAAATATTTTAAGGTGGCTTTGCTCCTTTCATCCTTTTGATTTTCTGAATTCTTAGCCTTTTCACCTGCACTCAAATTCAGACCTACAGCATTCTGCACTGGTTTTAAAAATATCCTATTTTAACATGTTAGCTTAAAAATAGCCTTGCTTTCTCCCTTCCACATTACTTTAAAGCAAAAGTCTGCTTTTCATTGTAGAGCCTGATTTCCAGAAAAATACCTTATTTACTTCATTCTTTCAACCTCTGGGGAAACAACAAAAACTGGAGCGCCGAACCTACAGGGGCTTGCAAGTTATGTATCTGCAGTTGCTGGTTTGATCCATTCTTTCCATTTCCCAGGAAAATGTTTCCTTTGGCTGCTTAGTTTCCTACAACTAGATGTGTGTGCAAACACACAGCTGAGAGCATCTCAGCCTTAGAAGCAATACCCCTTCTTTTGAGACCCATACACCTCGGTTTGAGAACCTTTCAAGAAAGTTTCTTCCTGCCCCTCGGGTTTGCAGCACTTCTCAAGCAGGCATGGCATGCCACCTGCGTGACTGCGCGCTCACAAGAAAGCAGCAAGGGCCTGGGGGACAGGAGGGCTGGGGAGGGGAGGCACACGACAAATCAAAGCACAACCAAAACACTATCGGTGCAGGATCTGGGCTGAGGCGAGGCTTCTGAGGCTGGGGCCTCAGAAGACCAGCCAAGCGTCGGTCCGGGCTGCCAGGCACGATCCGCGCCAGTCCTACCTGCCCTAGGGGCACACAGGAGGCGGAAGGTCTCCCCCCGCCCCACCAACTCCCGCCCCCAGGCCCGGACGTCCCAGGCTCGAGGCTCGGTGGGCGACGGGAGCTGGGGGTAGGGGTCCCGGGCCGAGGGGCCGAGGACTCCAAGGGCGCCGACGGGGGGTGGGGACGCCAGGCCCCCAGGCTCGCCCCTCACTCGACCCCCTTACCTTGCGCGATGGCAATGGACTCGAAGCGGTGCAACTCCTTGAGCAGGCAGCTCCTCTCCGTGGAGTGCAGGCTGTAGATGAAGTCGCGCGCGCCCTGCGCCGTGTTCAGCGCCTCTATGGGCTCCTTCTTGGGGTGGGTGCCCAGCCCTCGCGAGCCGCCGGGGGCCGCGAGCGCCAGCAGCCCCCGCCCGCAGCAGCACCAGGACGGCGGGCGGGGCGCGGCGGCGGCGGCCGGGCCCGGCCTCAGGCTGCGTGCGGTCCGGCTCCTCAGCAGCGGCAGCAGCCTGGACATGGCGGGCTGAGGAGCGGGGACCCCCGCGGCAGTCCGGGAGGGCGATTTCAGGCGAGGCAGGGGGAAGAAGGAGCTAGGCTCGGCCGGACCCCGCCCCGATGTCCTCCTGACTGGCAGCTGAGGCGCCGGGCACCATGCACTCCCCGGGCCCGCGCGGCGATCGCCTCCTTTTCGGTTCCCCTTCCCTTCCGAAAGGCCCGCGGCAGCGTCGGTCCCTCGGACGAGAAAAACTTTCTGTGAGGCGGCCGGGCCGGGAGAGGGCGGGTAGGCGGTGCGGGCGGGAGCCTCCCGATTGAGGAGGGGCGGCGCGGGCGGGCGGGTTTGGCTAGGGTTTGTCTCTTGTCAGTTTGATCTTGCTGAGAGATGAGTCAGCCACGCGCCGCCCTCCTTCGGCGCCGCCCTCCGCTCCTGCCGGCTTTCCCACCCTCTTGCCTGCCCTCGTCGGCGCTCGGTAGGGCTTCCGCGCCCTCAAAGCCGCCGCGCTCCCAGGCCGCAGCCGCCGCCACTACCCCTAGCGGCTGTACGGGGGCTAACAGGGCGGGGCGAAGGGACGGGGCGGGGCCGCGCAAGCGCAGTCCCCGAGGTCCCGGGTGGGCCTCCCACCCGAGTTAGGAGGGTGCACAGGCGTCCCCACCCCTCTGGTGCGTGATGGTGGAGGAACGGATAGCGCACATCCCCTTTAAGTGCTGGCGCCACCTTTAAGTCCGACGCAGGGAACGGGGAAAAACAGCTCTGGACTTCTTGCTTGGTCGTAGTCCGCTCCGCCCGAGCACCAGGACTAAAGCTGGGGCGTGTTCTAAACAGTGCCCCAGCGTGAGGCCCCCCCCTCGCCCGGCACGGGCCTCGCCGCCGCTGGGAACCTCGCCGAGGACAGCGTCCTGCTCTGACTTTTGGGTACTGAAGCGCCCACCGTGGCCTCGGCCAGGCACTCGGGTCTTTGAGGCAGCCGCTCTGGGAGCTCCAGAGCGAGGGCGAGGCCAGGAGTTTGAGACTGAGGCCTTGACACGGAAAGTACCTTCCTCATCCTGATGCCAGCAGCTTGCAGTCCGCTAATGCTGGAGCGGGAGGCAAGAATGTCACCTTCTCCGGGTGTTTGCCGAGGTTTGTTTTCGTTTTTGGTTTTGTTTGTTTGTTTGTTTGTTTGTTTTTTCTCTTTGCCAGGGCGAAAAGAATTTTGTGATTCTACACTTCCCACGTGTCCGGGTCCTAAACCTCTTCCAGGGCCACGCTCCAACGGTCTCCCACTCCAACCTTTCCTTTATCGCCTCCTAAGGAAGGAGATCGCCCCTTTATCTGAATCTAATGACACTTAGGCTTCCTGCCTTAGAGAGTAGATCCACTTAGTAAATCTGCTCAAGTGCAATCAAGATCTAAATCTTACCCTTATCTTATCCTCTGCCGTAGATATCCCAAGACCTTGTATATAGTAAATGTGCTATAATTATGTAAGGGCAATATATAAATGTGAGTCGGGGGAGGAATGTGACCACTAAATCATTCTGTTGCTCTAACTCAGCGGTTCTCAGAGTGTGGTTACAGCAGAGCTCGTTAAGCAAGCAAATTGGCATGCTCTGCTCTAGACCCCTTGAATCAGAAACTGGGGTTTGGGCCCAGTCATCTGTGGTTTTTGGTTTGTTTGGTTTTTTTAAATTTTTATCTATTTATTTTTAAAGATTTTATTTATTTGTTTGACACAGAGAGAGAGAGAGAGAGCACAAGTAAGCAGAGGGAGAGGGAGAAGCAGGCTCTCCACTGAGCAGGGAGCCCGATGTGGGGCCTGATCTCAGGACCCTGGGATCATGACCTGAGCGGAAGGCAGCCGCTTAACCAGTTGAGCCACCCAGGTGCCCCCATCTGTGTTTTAACAAGCCCTCCAGTTAATACTGATGCGCACAAAAAAAGTGAGAACCACTGTTCTAACTTAAACAAAAAAGCATTTTTTTTTTTAAATTTCAAGGCAGGGGCGCCTGGGTGGCTCAGTGGGTTAAAGCTTCTGCCTTCGGCTCAGGTCATGATCCTGGGGTCCTGGGATCGAGCCCCATATCGGGCTCTCTGCTCAGTGGGGAGCCTGCGTTCCGCACCCCCCTGCCTGTCTCTCTGCCTACTTGTGTTCTCTGTCTGTCGAATAAATAGATAAAATCTTTAAAAAAAAAAAATTCAAGGCAGCCTCTCTAGTGTAATAATGACAGTTAAGAATGTCCTCTGTGAGGAGTGACTGGCTGGCTCAGTGAGAAGAGCCTGTGACTCCTGATCTTGGGGTGGTGAGTTGGAGTCCCACCTTGGGTGTAGAGATTACTTAAAAAAAAAGAAAAAGAAAAAAATGTGCTTGGTGGAAAATGAAGTTGGGTGTAAAGACGTGTGTCTTTCTTGTTTTTGAAACCCTCTGCCTTCCCAGTGCATGTTGGAATCCTCTGTAGAGTTATTTCAGTCTCAAATTCTTGGGATTACTACCAGCTTCTCTCCTGTATCTCTTACCCACAAGGGATTCTGACTCACTGGGCTTGGGGCAGGGCCTGGGAAGTGAGGTTTGGAAAAGCTACTCAGTAAGAACCCATTCCTGACAGTCTTTAGGACACCAGTTTTGTGAGTGGGCTTCAGAAACAGATGGCTGAAAGTTTGACTACTGACTCAACTATCTTCTAAGTGTATTGGTGGTAGATTATTAGAATAGTGGTCCCAGTGAATCATAGCTTATGGTATCCAGTCCTTTGTGTAGACCTGTCCCATGTTGACTGTGGGCTTGGCCATATGACCTCCTTTAGCAGGTAAGTGGAACATCACAAACCTAATCGAAGTGCTTGCTCGTTGGGACTTGTTGTAATGTGTTTGCTGGGTGATTTATTATTAAGTCTGCTGTAGAAAATAAGAATCTAAGATGTAGGGGCGCCTGGGTGGCTCAGTGGGTTAAGCCTCTGCCTTCAGCTCAGGTCATGATCTCAGGGTCCTCTGATCAAGCCCCGCATCGGGCTCTCTGCTCATCAGGGAGCCTGCTTCCCTCTCTCTCTCTGCCTGCCTCTCTGCCTGCTTGTGACATCTCTGACAAATAAATAAATAAAATCTTAAAAAAAAAAAAGAATCTAAGATGTAGACATAATTTGCTTATGATACATTACACCTAGGATAAATGGATATGTGTTGATCATAGATAAAAAGGATGGAACAAATGAAATTGCTACTTTAGATAGAAAGAAAGAGATAGACCAGGAACTTTAAATATTAATAAGGTAGAGATTATACTACCTCCAGACTGACAACTTTGTCATCCCTACATTGGCCACCTACCAGTGACACGCATTATAGTCCCATTGTGGCCTCATGTAATCTGTATAAGAAAAGCAGATAAACCCCTAGCTACTCAGCTGGCGAATGGCCAGTTACAGTTATGCAGACACACTTCTCCTTCATCTCTCTGGCAGAAGAGATATATGTTGGTTTCAGGCCCTCCTCTCTTAACTTCCTTCCTTAAAACCACACCACCTACAGGGAACACTGGCACAGCAGGGAGGTTAAGACATATGAACACTGGGTAGAACGAAATTCAGATACTGTGGTCTTCCACCTTGCTATCCTAACTATCTCTCCATCTCTTTCCCCTTGCTAGGCAGCTCTTTGTTAGAGTCTAAGATGTCAATCAGATGTCAACTAACTGCAGCTGCTGGCTGGTTGCCCAGGATGGCACATTCATGTGGCTGAAGACTGATGCTGGCTGTTGTCTGGCTGCATGCTCAGCTGGGACTGTGAACCAATGTACCTCCATTCAGCCCCTCCAGCAAGGCAGAACTTCTCCCATGGTAGCTGGCTTCCCTCAAAGTGCATGTGTAAAAAGAACCAGGCCCGTGGCCTTTTCTGACACATCCTAAGAAGTCATGCAGAGGGGCACCTGGGTGGTGTAGTCGGTTAAGCATCCATCTCTTTGTTTCAGCTCAGGTCTGATCTCAGGGTAGTGAGATCAAGCCCTGCAGCAGGCTCCACACTTGGTGGGGAGTCTGCTTGAGTTTCTCTTTCCCTCTGCCCCGCCCCCCTTCCCTCACACATGCGCGCGCTCTCTCTCTCTCTCTCTCTCTCTCTCAAATAGATAAATCTTTTTTTTTTTTTTAAGTCATGTAACATCACTTCGACTTTACTAGTTACCAGCAAGCTACTAAGGCCAGCCAAGATTCAAGAGAAGTCAGTGGGAGCAATGCCAGAGAATTTGGGAACATGTTCTAACGCTGCCACATAAACAGGTGATTCAGGTGTTTTCATTTGGTTTATAAGCTCATCTGTCCTATGGTACAGTCTGTGTGGTGGTGTACTTGGAGCCTGCCACTGCATCAAGGTAATTCTCCACATGGCATTTGCCCTTTGGAATTCAGCTGCCATACATAGAACTCAAAAAGACCACATGGAAGAGGAGACAGCAGCCAATAACCCCAGCTGACTACCAGGCACATGTAACGGGACCATCCTGGACCATCCAGTCCCAATCAAGATCCAGACGACAGCCTTGCAAAGAGGTTAAGTCATTAGCTCTGGAGCCAGATATCCTGGGTTCAGGTCCTCACTCTGCCATTTACTAGCTCTATAACCTTGAGCTAATAACGCAACCTTTCAGGAACACTCATGTGATGGGATAAAGGCATGTTGTTAAATTTGCTCATCTGTTCAATGGAGATAGGATATCTGCTTTATAGGGCTATAGTGAGACTAAATGAGTTAGTACATGTAAAGCATTTCAAATAATACCTGGAACATGGCTCAATAAATACTAGTTCTCATTATCCAGATTCCTGTGAACCTCTCAGACCTCTAGGATTATGTCTTTGGACCCTAATTAGAGAACTATCTACCTAGCTATCTGTCATTTAATACACATTTAATGTATACTAATTGGATCCCCTATCCATTCCCTTTCTCTGAACATTTGAGTATCCTAAATCTGAGTAAAGGGCAGAGACGGGGAGAGGGGAGGGTGTGGGTTCTGTCTGTGGAGCTATGGAGAAATACAGGGTAAGGCAGGTGCATGTGTGTGGCACGAGGAAGGTCCTGAGGAAATTGTGAGGGTGCCAAAGTGGTAGTGCCAGCAGGTTGGAGAAGGTTACAGAAGAGGAAGAGCAGGAGGGCCTGGACTCAGCCTAGCCCGCCCTTCACTTTTAAAGATGACAGACCTCATGCCTCAATTAACAATCACCGTCTCCTCCTCATGAAAAGTTGCTGCTGAATCAGCAGTCCATAGTACCTTGCATCATGCAAATACCTTCCAGGGTTCCTGGCATCTCTGTTGCTGCAGGCCACAAGGCTGTTTGCTGCATGCGTGTTCTGATACGTTATACACCCACTTATTCTGTCCATTTTTAAATTCCCGAGCTGTTGCTTTACTTAGTGAGACCTTTAATCATTTATTCTGCCCACAGTTTTGTAGTTCCCTCTTGGCACTTCTCATCCCTCGGGTTTCCGCCTTAGGATCCTGACCCCTGGAACTCCCCAGCACCATCAGAGTTATGGTACGTGGATTGTTGCTTCCCAATGAAAAGCACGAAAGCTGGTTAGGAAAATTAAAGAAGACTTAAATAAATGGAGAGAAATACCAATTAACGTTTGGAAAACGCAATAGTATACAATGTTCTCCCTGAATTAATCAATAAATTCAGTGCAATGTCAATCAAAATCCCAGCTGGGTGTGTGTATGAAATTGTCAAACTGATTGAGTAAAATTTACACTGAAATGCAAATGGAGGCCATACACCATATAGAAATGGCATGGGTCCCCCGAGTTCATATCCTAACTCTAATACCTACTAACTACATCAGTTGGACAAGTTGTTTATTTTTCTAAGTCTTGGTTTTGAGTTTCTTGTTATTTCGTAAAATTTTATTTTACGATAACAAAATTCTTGTTATTTCGTAAAAAAAAGTTTCTTGTTATTTCTACTCTAAGAATCATGAGGATGGAAAGACGTAATATATGTAAAACACAGGGCATAATACCTAACATATAGTAGATGCTCAACAAATGCTAGGTAGTATTAAAAGGCAGTAAGATTAAAAAACTAGTGTTAGCAATAAATAGTATATCTAGGAGTATCAGAGGCCCATGTAACTTTAGAGCTAAAAGAAGGAGAATCCAACTAGATCTCTAGTTGGATTTTCTCAGCATGTCCACATCAGTGTTTCTTTCCTTGCAATCTAGCTGTCCAGTTTCCAAAGGACAAAGCTGGAGATACAAATGTGGGAACCATCAACATCCAGGTATCATTTAAAGCTATAGAACTGGCCAGGTTCCCGTTGGGGTAAAGATGGAGATGAGGAGAGGGTCTGCAGCTTCCCTGGGATCTTCACCCCTGAGAGACTGGAAGAGACAGAGGAATCAGCAAGGTAGGAGGAAAACCAGAGGGTGGTGGTGGTCAGATCATTAAAGGCCTAGAGTATTGTTGACCTGGTGTGATATTGGTCATTACTATTCTTGGGCTATTGAATTTTTTTTTTTACTCTCTCCTTTGCACTTGTACCTGTTACTTGAATTGTTTATGGTAAATGTATGTAATTTGTTTTAAAAAACAAAGCTTTTTTTTTGAGAATTCTTTTTTTTTAATTTTTTTTAATTTCTTTTCAGCGTAACAGTATTCATTGTTTTTGCACCACACCCAGTGCACCATGCAATACGTGCCCTCCCTAATACCCACCACCAGGCTCCTCTAAGCTCCCACCCCCCCCCTTCAAAACCCCTCAGGTTGTTTTTCAGAGTCCATAGTCTCTCATGGTTCACCTCCCCTTCCAATTTCCCTCAAAACAAAGCTTTTATTTAAAGAAAAGAACTACAAAACATCTGAGAAATGCAAAATAAACCCTGAAGGGACAATCTCTCTTTTGGATCCTTTGCATTCCTCTACACCAGTCTTTTAATACTACCTCTCATCTAAGGATTTCATCTGCATATTGGAAGTGCCCATCACAGGTCAAGAAATAGTATCTCATAGAAGCAAGATAGAAAATATAAGAGAGCCGCTATCAGTTGGAGCCCAGAACTCCTGTAGTCAAATTCATACTCCATGAAGCTCATATTTATCTGTCCTTAAGCATACTTATGTCAACAAGACTGACTGTCCCACGCTTACCATGAAAAGTGCACCTGCACACCAAATGCACACACACACATGCATGCCACCCACACCTAACTGACTTCTTTCAGGACAATATTTTGTAACACTTTTTCCTTCCCAGTTTCCCCATCATGTTATATTGATCAAAGCAAATATAAACAGTATGGCTATGAAATGCCTTCTTTGCAAACTTTAAACTCGAGTTCTTAGGGAGGCTTCAAATATTTAGATGCTGCAAGTACTATTTTTGAAAATGACTCTCTCTGTGAGCCCAGCAGGGAGGTCAGTGGAAGGATTGTGAATGTTTCTGTTTGTTTTGGAAAGAAAATAAGGCATTGATTGAGACTTTTATTAAACATCTTTTCAAAGAGACTTACCAGATCATCCCCAAACTCTATCTGAATGCCACATATATTGACAACTTCTCTGTAGCAACCATCAAGTTAGGCAGTGGAAGTATGAAAATTAAAAGGCACTTTGTTTAAAGCCAGATTTTCTATTTACAATTTAATGTTTTCAATGCTATAAATTACTGCTGCTCAACAGTATCCAATTCTCAGGGCCAGAGAGGATTATTCTTTCCTGCACCCTTGAAACTAGGGGTAACTGTGTGACTTGCTTTGGCCAGTGATTGGAAACCTGACATACTTCACCTCCAAATACAGGTACTTCGTTGCCTGTGCTCAGCTAGGCCGTTCTCCCCTCTCCTAAGGCGGTGAGATTCACAACATGTGCTGAAATGGAAGTTCTACAAAACTGATGACGCTGGGAGAATATAGTATAGGAGTATATAGTATTCTCCAGTATAGGAGAATAGCTGCCCAGGAGAGTTGCCCCAATCCATAGCAGATTCTGCATGACACAGATAGAAACTTCTCTGTTTCCAGTCAGTGCAATCGAGGGATTGCAGCAAAAGCTCCAGTATCATGAGTAATCCAGCTCTTCTTTGGCTCTTTCTCTTACCTTTATAAAGTTGAATGCCTTCTTTCACTCCTGCTATTTTTCTAAAGGGAGGACCTTTTGGCTCCAGTGTGTTTGTTTTTTCTGGGTAGGATATACGGAGACAGGGTCCTCTTTTCCTCTTGTTTCTGAGTTTTATGTGAATCTAGCACCCCAGACAGATTTGGGAGTCAACAGCA
This sequence comes from Mellivora capensis, assembly GCA_004024625.1. NCBI lineage: Eukaryota > Metazoa > Chordata > Mammalia > Carnivora > Mustelidae > Mellivora > Mellivora capensis. Next base: position 27,016 of record PISX010018849.1, read on the forward strand.
TTAAGGAAGTGGGTTAAACCCATGTAGGCGGGTAAAGTTGTCTATAGCAAACGTGTGAATGAAAACATAAAAGGACAGAGACACAGGGAACAACAACCGTTAAGGGATAAGCAGTGGAAGAAGAAATAACCAAGGAAAGTAGGTGAGATGATGTGACAAAGGGAAAAAAATCTGGCCACAGAAACCAAAGGATGATAAAGTTTCTAGAATAAGTGGTCTAGAGTTTCAAATGCAACAGCAAAATAAGGACAAGGAAGTACTTATTAGAAATGGTGAGTTGAGCACGTAATTATGACCCCTTTATAATAAAAGTGCTCTAAAATGAATATAAATGAGTCTTTTAAAAAAGGCATACCCTTGTAAGCATGGAGTTAATGGGAGAAGAGGAAGAGCTGACAGCATTACAGAAATACAACATGGAGAGCAGATGGAGGAATGTTAATTAACCTGGTGGACCAGAGAAAGGTGCGAACTAAGCCAAAATGGAGCAAAACCCACCAGGAGGTTAATTTGAGCAACCGTCTCAAGAAAGTACCGAAATTGGAGTCACCAGGTACGGCTGCAGGTTGAGATTTAACTGAGCTAAAATCAAAGTGAATATTTTTAAAGGGGTGCTTATGAAGCCAGCTCCCCTTCTACATCCTGTAGAGCTGGAAAAATGCCACTTCCTGACTCAGCAGGAATCCAAAAGTTTACTAGCCGAGAGACCCTGGGCTTAAGGGCACTAGAAACACCTGAGGGCCAGGGAGGTACAACTCAAGAGATTAAGTGAGTATTACATTCTGACTCCCGGGTCCCTTCATTCTGACTCCCTGCTCTGCTTCAAGGAGAGTATGATAGCCATAGTACTGGAGGAATCCCTTTGAGCACCCAATAAAACAGCTCAGCCAGACCACCCGACAGTGAACCACTAATTAACCAGCTCTCCAATTACAGTTTCTAAACAGCTTTTTGTTGTCTCTCTCTTAAATACAAAATATTAGCCAAGAATTTAAAATCACAGGTTGAAGAAAGCCTTCAAGACAGAACAAAATAGCTAACATTAAAAAAAAAGTATCTGCGGCACGGGTGGCTCAGTTGGTAAAGTATCTGCTTTCAGTTCCAGTCGTGATCCCAGGAACCTGGGATCAAGCCTCAAGTGGGACTCCCTGATGAGCAGGAAACCTGCTTGTCTCTCTTTCTCTCACATAAATAAATAAAATCTGTAAAAAGAAAAAAGAAAGCCATCTGGCTGGCTTAGTCAGTAAAGAATGCAAATCTTGATCTCACGAGTTCAAGTCCCACACAGAGTGTAGAAATTACTTAAAAAAAGAAAAGAAGGGAAGCCTGGGTGGCTCAGTTGGTTAAGCAGCTGCCTTTGGCTCGGGTCATGATCCCAGCGTCCTGGGATCGAGTCCCACATCGGGCTCCTTGCTCGGCGGGGAGCCTGCTTCTCCCTCTGCCTCTGCCTGCCACTCTGCCTGTGCGTGCTCGCTCTCTCTCCCTCTCTCTCTGACAAATAAATAAATAAAATCTTTAAAATTAAAAAAAAAAGAAAACAAAACAAAAAAAAGGATCTCAGAGGAAGTAGGGAACAAAATGAAACTTTTGAAAAGTTTTGAAAAGAATAGGAGGAGATACAGCATCTATGGAAACAATGGGATTCTGTAAAAGGAGGAATAGCCAGAAAACAGTATTTCTTGAAATTTGAAATATGATACTCAAAATGAAAAAAGGAACAAAAAGATTGGGAGATAATATCGAGAAGCATTTCTTTAAAAGCAGACAATAAATAATTATGTAAAATAGAAGATAAATAACAAAATTAAAGAATCAGGTCAGGAGGTGTAAGAAAGTTGAAGACAACACAGTGTGAAAATGTAAAAGAGAAAATTTTCAAATGTCTGAAGGAAAACTCCCCAAAGTGAAGCTCATTTGTTCCCAGATCAAGAGAGTTCACTGAGGGCTCAGAAACTAGATGAAAAAAAAGACCCACTTTAAAGTATGTCATCACACTTTGTTGTCATCAGATCACTAGGAACCGAAAAAAGATCTTAAAAGTTTCCAGCAGCAAAGTCAAGGGAAGTTCAGTAAAAAGGATCCCATTTCAAATATAGTTTCTACTGTAATAGCGTTGGGTGGTGACAGATGGTGGCTACACTTGTAGTGCACAGGGCATAATGTATAGAATCACTGTTGTACACCTGAAACTAATGTAACATTTTGTGTCTATACCCATAATGACTGTATATCTCATTTGCATATACAACTCTACTGTAAGTTTTGTTTTTGTTTTTTTAAAGATTTATTTATTTATTTATTTGACAGACGGAGATCACAAGTAGGCAGAGGCAGGCAGAGAGAAAGGAGGAAGCAGGCTCCCTGCTGAGCAGAGAGCCCGATATGGGGCTCGATCCCAGGACCCTGAGATCATAACCTGAGCCGAAGGCAGAAGCTTCAACCCATTGAGCCACCCAGGTGCCCCTGGTTTTTTTGTTGTTTGTTGTTTTTGTTTTTGTTTTTGTTTTTTGTTTTTTGTTTTTGTTTTTGTTTTTCAGAAAGGATCCTGTTTCAGACATCTCAACACTAATGCTGAAAGCCAGAAGACAAATGGAACATGATAGCTTTGAAATTCTGAAGAAAATTATTTCTGGTCTAGAATTCTAAATCTAGCAATCCAATGTGAAGGTAGATTATAACCTTTATAAACACTGAACTCTCTTGGGGCACCTGAGTGGCTCAGTCAGTTAAGCGTCTGCCTTCGGCTCAGGTCATGATCCCAGGGTCCTGGGATCCAGCCCCATATGGGCTTTCTGCTCAGCACGGAGCCTGCTTCTCCCTCTCCAGCTCCCCTGTGCTTGTGTTCCCTCTCTCACTATCTCTCTGTCATAAATAAATAAAAATCTTTGTTTAAAAAATTGAACTCTCAAAATATGTATGTCCCTTATATCGTATTGGGAAAAAACTGGAAATGTACTCCCCCTCTCACTCTTGAGCACGTTTTCTGTATCTTCACTTAATAAACTTCTATCACTTTACTCAAAACAAAACAAAACAAAAACTGGAAGATGTGCTCCCTCAAATGGAAGGACTAAAGCAGGAGATCCAGGAGATGGGAAGTTACAGGACAGCAGGTCTAGAGAACAACAGGTCGACAAGAGAGCAAGGCGATGGAAGGCTTTGGGAGATGTGCCTCTAACAGAGATGGAATTTATGGATTTTTCTGACATGTTTGAAATATTGATAGAGTTACACTTCTGGGGGACAGTTTGGGAATGGATTCGTGATAGGTGCCTAGAAAGTTAAGGAAACAAAAACTAAGGCAATTAACTCTAGTAAGTAATTTTTTACTATTTGATTTTATCCCATTATAGTTAACATACAGTTTTATATTAGTTGCAGGTGTACAGCATAGTGATTCAAAAATTACATGTATCACCTGGTGCTCATCTTGACAAATGCCTTCCTTAATCCCAACATCTACTTCCCCATCCCCCCACCCACCTCCGCTCTGGTAACCATCAGTTTGTTCTCTGTAGTTAAGAGTCTTTTTCTTGGCTTGTCTCTCTTTCTCTCTCTCTCTCTCTCTTTTACTTTGTCTTGTTTCTTAAATTCCATGTGAGTACAATCATGTCGTATTTATCTTTCTCAGACTTATTTCACTTAGCCTTATGCTTTCTAGCTCCATCCATGTTACTGCAAATGGCAGGATTTCATTCTTTTTATGGATGATCTAGTAAATAAAAATTATATTAGGGAGAAATTATAGTAAATTTAAAGATCACAGATAAATAGTATTCACAGGATTATAGTAATACAGAACCAAAAGTTATATCTAAACAAGGCAGATGTCGGGAGGGGAAATGTCTTAGCTCAGAGTACCATAACAAAATACCACGGATTTTGGACAAAATGCCAATGGATAAAATACCAATACTGCATGGCTTATTCAACAGGAGAGTATTTCTCACAGTTCTGGAGACTGGAAGCCCAAGACGAAGATGTGAGCAGATAATTTTCATTCTGCAGCCTCTTGTCTTGGCCTATAGGCAGCCGCCATCTCACTCTGTGCTCATATATCTCCTTTGTGCAAGTGTGGAGAGAGAAGGGAAGCAGCAAACTCTGGTGTCTCTTCTTATAGGGTGCTAATATGATCATGAGGGCCCTATCCTCATCACCTCATCTGACTGTATGTAACTTCTTCCCCAAACCCCAACACTGGGAGTTAAAGCTTCAACTATGAAAGACAGTTGGGGGGACACAAAACAAGAGTGTCTGTTGAGGGGGTAAGAAACATACCGTGGTAGGGCAAGAAAGTGGGGAGTAAGAAAGCTAAGTCTTTATCATGCATAGTAAGCACATTAGTCAGGGTCACAACAGTTCATGGATAGCAGAGCATTCTAAATGCGATAATTCAAGGAAGGTTTATTTATAAAGTTGTGAGGGCGGCGAGTGATAGTGCAACAACCCGGGGCTTGGTGCAGTTGCGGTGTCAGCAACCTCAGTTCTAAAGGGCGAAGTGGGGTACATGGGGTCCACACTCTGGAATGAGAGCCCAGCAGAGTAGCCCGCCTTGAGAGAAGCAGTGTCCTCCAGTTGAGGACACAGCCAACCAGAGTGGCTTGTCACAGAGGGAGCCAAGGAGATAAATATTCTCATCTCACCGTCTTTTGTCACTTGCTATCTCTGATCTCCTCTTCAGCTTCTCCCAACTAGAGAAAAACTCCAGCTGGAAGCCAGAGGGTCTATTCATAAACCCATTGCTGTGGTCCACACAAGTGTGTTTCACTGAATGGAGAACAAGAAGAGTAGAGTAGATCCAAGGGACATATGGAAGATATCCAACACAATAAAAAAAAGAATAATAAAATAAACAAATAATAGACATAGAGTTCTATTATGTAGAAACCTAAAATAGTTGAAAATAGTTGTCAATGGGAAATGCAAATTGGAAATAGGGAGACACTGGGTTGGGAACTGCTTTATTTTATTTTTAGTATGCTTTCTAGAACTATTTGACTTCTATAAATAGAACCTTGATAAAATAATTTTTAAGTGCTCTTTGTATTTGCAATGAGAAAATCACTGAAGACTATTTGCCCTGCAATTTCAGTTACATGACAAGAATGGAAGTCAGATTATAGTGGGTTGAGAAGAGAAGCTGAGATGATTGGAAATGAATTCTAAAAGCCCGTCAATTAAATTGAGTTAATCAGCCATTTAGGGAATCTCTTTAGCTAGTCTGTTAGTTTAAATAGATGGAAGGTGTGCTGCGTGTGATTTGTGTCTTAATGAGCTCTGCATCCAATACTTTGGACCCACGTGTATAAATCATACGTCCATTTTTGTTTATGCACAGTTTTAGGATTCAAAACATCCTTTGTGAACGCTTAATTATTAAAATGGTTTCTGGCTATTATTTCATAACTTCTCCCCAGAATTTCTTGCGTTCGAAACCCATTCCTCCTGCTATATTTCCTTTGTATACCTTCGAAACTGAAACTCAAAGTTTGAACCACCTTTGACCTCCTTTTTCACTTCAAAAATGTCTTTGCTAAGTGCCACACATTCTTTCCCTTAAATGTGGCATTTTAAAATATTTTTATTTATCTATTTTTAAGTAATCTCTATGCCTAATGTGGGGCTCAAACTCAAGACTTTGAGATTAACAGTAACATGCTCTACCAACTAAGCCCCTACCCATTAAGTGTTTTTAATTTTTATTGCCATTTTTCCATCCTGGCTGGCTCTGACAGAGTTTAAGCTATCAGTATTTGTTGACTATCTTTAGGCACTCTCTTTATGCCTCTCAACTGTATCTCCAGTAGCTCCCCTTATTAACTTACAGAGTCTGTGGTCTTATTATAAACTGCTTTTCTAGCCACATCTCTTACTACCTCCCCTTTCTTGAGCTAAACATGACTCCCTTAGTTGTCTCAAAGATTTCCAGTCTTCATACTGGTGTTCATGTTGCTATTTATAGCACCTTCACACTCAGGATCTCTATATGTCCAGTCTTTCCCACTCTTCAGGGTCCAGGTCAAATGCCTTCTCATTCCTTGAAGATGCTTTCACAGAAGATATGACCTCTTTTCCTGAACTCGCTCATCCATGTCTCGGAACCTTCTTGTGTTCTAGTGCATGGGAGGGGTGGGGGCTAGTTAGTGGGGTAGGCCTCACTTTACAAACAACTTGAAGGTAGCTTCCCTGTCTAATTCATTTTTGTTTTCCCTCAGCAGCCAGCAGAGTATCCTGTATATATACACATTCGGTACATATGTTGAATTTTTAAACTAAGTACCCAACCAATATTTTTTCCTGCTTTATTGAGGTACAATTGGCATATAAAAAAACTGCATATAATTGATATACATCATTTGGTAGGTTTGGACATATATATACATATATATAAATATATGTATTTGTTTATTTTTTTCCTAGTTTGATAATTACTTCTCACTCATTACATTGGTTCTCTTTTTGTATTTGTTTATATATGGTATAACATATATATATATATAACCATATATATTACCAAAGTCAAGGTAATAAACATATCCATCACTTTCAAAAGTTTCCTGTGTCCCTTTATTTTTTGGTTTGGTTTGGTTTGGGTTTGCGTGTGTGTGTGTGTGTGTGTATGTGTGTGTGTGTGTGAATACATGACATATACCTTCTTAACAAGTTTTAAGCACATAATTACTTGTTAACTGCAGGCACCATGTTATACAGCAGATCTCTGGAATTTATTCATCATGTATAACTGTAACTTTACACACTGAAAAACTCCTCTATTCTTCTCCCCACCACCCCCTGGTAACCACCATTCTGCCAATCAATATTTGATATTATGAAAAACTGCTATTTGAATGGCAAAAAAAGAGCAGTAATCTTAGGGAACTATCATTATAATAAGACTAAGTTACTTTGCCCCAAGTCCCAGCAAGATAAGAAAATGCTATATGATTGTTAAGGAAAAGATAGAGGGTGCACGGACTGAAAAGTCCCATTACTATTGAGAAGCTGTAACCCAATATTGTATCCTTTGTATAAATAGAGCAGAGGTATTGGGATCAGATTACCCTGGACTAATATCTTGCCTCAGCCCCTTACCAGCTGCATATCATGGATCAAATAACCTCTTTGACTCTCAGTTTTCTTCTTGGCAAAATTTAAACAATAATGGTACTTACCTCTCAAAGCTGTTTGTGTAATTAAGCAAGATAATCTATATGAGGAGTTTTGCAGAATGCCTGGAATACATCATATACACTCAGTAAATGGTACCTTCTTTTTTATTATCAGTGGTGAGAGCTGTGTTAATCAGTTGCCAAGAGCACTAGATTTGGAACCAGAGAGGGCTGGAGGTTCTTATTATTAAGAAATGATGAGAAAACACTTCCAAACTCAGTTTATTTGGCCAACATTAAACTCATACCAAAGCAAGATAGGGTCAATACAAGAAAAGAAAATTACGGACCAATATTCTTGATGAGCATAGATGCAAAAATTCTCAACAGACACTAGCAAGCCATATTCAACAGCACTTTAAAAGGATCAGACATCATAATCAAGTGAGATTTATTCTTAGGATACAAGGATGGTTCAATATATGCAAATCAATAAACATGATACACCACATTAACAAAATGGAGGATTAAAAATCATATAATAATCTGAGTAGATACAGAAAAGCCACTTGAAAAAGGTAAATATTTTTTATTGATACAGACTCAACAAATTAGGTATAGAAGGAATGTACCTCAACATAATAAAGACCGTATATAACAAGCCCACAACTAACAAATTCAACAGTAAGAAGCTGAAAGCTTTTGGTTTAAGATGAGGAAAAAACAAGAATGCCCACCCTCACCACTCCTATTCAACATAGTACTGGAATCTAAGAGCAATTAGGCAAAGAAAAGAAATAAAGTCATGCAAACTGGAAATGGAGAAGTTAAATTTTCTGTTTGTAGATGATATGATCTTATATATAGAAAATCCTAAAAACTTCACCAAAACACTGTTGGAACTAATAAACAAATTCAATAAAGTTACAGGAAACAAAATCAATATACAAAAATTAGTTGTGTTTCTATACACTTAGAATGAACTATCTGAAAAAGAAATTAAGAAAACAGTCCCAATTACAATAGCATTGAAAAAACAAAGTATTTAAGGATAAATTTAAACAAGGAGATGAAGGATCTATATAATAAAAACTAGAAGATGTTGATGAAGAAATTGAAGATGCAAATAAATGAGAGATATCCCATGATCATGGGTCAGAGAATTAATATTGTTAAAAAGTCCATACTACCCAAAAGCATCTATAGATTCAATGTAGTGGCTATCAAAATTCCAATGGTATTTTTCACAAAGTTATTTTTAAAAATCCTAAAAATCATAGGAAAACACAAGAGATTCTGAGTAGCCAAAACAATCTTGAGCAAAAAGAACAAAGCTGGAGGCATCATACTTCCTGGTTTAAAACTATGTTAGAGCTTTAGTATTCAAAACAGTAGCTGTTGCTCTGGAATATACTCATCATGTACAACTGTAACTTAACACACTGAACAACTCCTCTATTCCTCTCCCTCCCACCCCCACCCCCCGTTAACAACCATTCTGCCAATCAATATTTGATTTTATGATATACTGCTATTTGAATGGCAAAAAAGAGCAGTTATCTTAGGGAACTATCATTATAATAAGACTAAGTTACTTTGCCCCAAGTCCCAGCAAGATAAGAAAACACTATATTATTATTAAGGAAAAGATAGAGGGTGCACGGACTGAAAAGTCCTATTAATATTGAGAAGGTAACCCAATACTGTATCAGCATAAAAACAGACATGTAGATCAATGAGACAAATAGGGAGCCCAGAAATAAATCCACACATATAGAGTCAACTAATCTTTGTCAAAGGTGCCAAGAATACACAATAGAAGAAAGTATAATTTCTTCAATATGTGGTTTTGGGAAAACTAGATATCCACATGCAAAATAATGAACTTGAACCCTTACAACATACACAAAAATCAGGGGGTATAGCTCAGGGGTAGAGCATTTGACTGCATACACAAAAATCAATTCAAAGCAGATTAAAAACTTAAATGTAAGACATGAAACCATAAAACTCCTAGAAGAAAAGATAAGGGTAAGCTTCTTGACATTGGTCATATGACACCAAAGTACAGGCAAAAAAAGCAAAAATAAACAGGTGGGAATACATTAAACTTAAAAGCTGCACAGCAAAAGAAACAATCAACAAAATGAAAGGGCTATCAACAGAGTGAGAGAAAATATTTGCAAACTATATATCTGATAAGGGGTTAATATCCAAAGTATATAGGGAACTCTGTAACTCAATCACAAAAACAAAATAACTTGAGAGACTCTGGGGAGCAAACTTAACTTACCATCAACTTAATATAGACTTCTAAATGTGTAAGATGTTATATACAAACCTAATGGTAGCCACAAATAAAAAACCAGTACAGATATTCAAAAAATAAAGAAAAAGGAATCCAAGTGTATCACTAAAAAACACAGCAAAACAAAAAACAAACAAACAAACAAAACCAACCCTGCAAACCATGAGAGAAGAGAGCAAGAGAAGAAAGGAACAGAGAAGAACTACAAAAACAACTATAACACAAGTTCAAAATGGCAATAAGTACATAACCTGTCAAGAGTTATTTTGAATGTAAATGGACTCAGCATTTCAATGAAAAGACATAGGGTGATAGAATGGATAAAAAAAGAAAGACCTATCAGGGCTCCTGGATGGTGTAATCAGTTAAGCATCCAACTCTTGGTTTTAGCTCTGATGGTGATCTTAGGGTCTTGGGATCAAGCCCTGTGTCAGGCTCCATGCTCAGCACAGAATGTGCTTGAGATTTTTTCCCTCCCTCTTCCTCTGCCCCTGCTGCTCATGCCTTCTCTCTCTTTAAAATAAATAAATAAATCTTTTTTTTTTTAAGACCCCTCTATATGCTGCCTAGAAAAGACTCAGACTTAAAGATACAGCATGCAGATTGAAAATGAAGAGATGGAAAAGCATTTATCATACAAATGGAGGTGAAAATAAATCTGGGGTAGCAATGTTTATGTTGGACAAAATAGATTTTAAAAAAAGAGACAAAGAAAGATACTATATAATCCTAAAGGGAATAATCCAACAAGAAGATATAATAAGTGTAAATATTTATGTTCCCAACATGGAAGTACCCAAATACAAAAAGCGGCCAATAACAAACATAAAAGTAATCAATAGTAATACAATAATAGTAGACTTTAACACCCCACTTACATCAGTGGATAGATCATTCAAACAGAAAATCAGCAGAGACAGTAGCTCTGAATGACACATTGGACCAGATGGATCTAATATATATATGTTCATAACATTCCACCTAAAACAGCAGAATACACATTATTTTCAAGTGCACATGGAACATTCTCCAGAATACATCACATATTAGGCCACAAAACAAGTCTCAACAAATTCAAAAAGATTGAAGACATATAATGCATCTTTTCTGACCACAACACCATGTAACTAGAAACCAACCACAAGACAAAGTCTGGAAAGAACTCAAAACATGGAGGTTAAATAACGTGCTATTAAACAATGAATGGATCAACCAAGAAAACCCAAAGAGGAAATCCAAAAATACACAGAGATAAATGTGCAGCGGAGAAACCAGGTCTTGGTCCCTGAGCCACGAGGAGACCTCCTAAGGCTCTTGGCATGCAGGAGGGGCTGGGACCCTTGCACGTGGCAGAAACAGCCTTTTAGCAGCCCCCACAGGTGCGGAAAGTCTGAGCACTCCCAGGAAATCTCAGTGTGAGATCACTGCTTGGAACCTCTCTGGTAGTCTGGAGCTGCCCAGACAGCCCCCGCTGTTGTGGTTTAGAGTACAAACAAGACACACAGGTGTCCCCAGAGACCGCGGCTGAGAACCTTCTCTGCAGCACCCAGAGGGGAACGGACTGGGGCTTCTCTCTGGGAGGGAGGTCTGGGTGCAGTTTGCTTTCCTCTAAACCTCCAAGAACCATCGGGAGCTGCCAAGGGGAGAGAAAACAAACGAACAGACATAAAAACTTCCAGAGAACAAAAGCCTGAAGGGCCAGTTTCCTCAGAGCCCACCCCCTGGAGGGGGGGCAGGAGGACTTAACTCAGGAAACACTGCCTGAATACCCACGCGGCAACCAGGAAGTAAAAGAAAGCCAACCGGGAAATAAAAAAAAACAAAACCGAGAAGAGAGCAATGACTACTACTTCATAGGTACAACGTTTAATTTTTAATTCGTTCCCACTATTCTGGTTCATTTTTTTAAATTTTTTTAATCTTTTTTATTTTTTATATAGTTTTTTTAGCCTATTTACCATTACAGTGAGATGTCCAGTACATCAAATTCCATAATAACCTTTTAACCTGAACTTTTTGATACATATACCCATGTTTTTCTTTTGCTTTTCTATTTTTTGACTTTTTTTAAAATTTTACTTTAGTTTAGTTTAGATCAATCTTTTCTTTATTTTTATTTGCTAATATTCATATAGAGTTAAACTTCAAGGTAATCCCCTTTTCCCAATCAAAGATACCCCTATAGGTAAACCAATTTTTAATCCCCTGTTATCTTAGGAAAGTTGTGTCCTTTAAAAAAGATATCAAGATGCATCCAGGAAGAATCAAAATAACCTTCCTCGCCCACACTGAGAATTTATAACCACTCTCCCATCTTTTTCTCCTGCCAGTATTTCTTTATATTTGCGTTTGTCCTGGTAGTATATAAATCTTATACTTAGGGTTCTTTTTAATGAGGTTCTTTTTTGTTGTTGTTTGTCTGTTTGTTTCTTTGTTTTGCTTCTACATATATATGCATATATTTTTTTGCTTCTCTTGTCCTATACTTTTATCAGTCTTTTTTGTTTGTCTGTTTTTGTTTGTATACTTCACAAACCTTACCTTGGGGCCCAATTGGGCTGAGCCTTCTCTTTTGTCCTTCTTTCTTTTTCCTCTCTCTCTCTCTTTTTCTTCATTCTTTCTTTCTTTTTTTTCTTTCGTTTGGGTGGGGACTCTTGATTGCTCAGAAGCGTTCCAGGGTGCACCTTCACTGCACCAAGGTCGATACATCCAGCTACAACCGTTCAGCCATCTCTCACCAAAATGACTAGGAGGAGGAATGCCCAGCAGAAGAAAAATTCAGAGGATGGGCCCTCTGCAACAGAGCTAATGGCTACCGACGTAGACATTATGTCGGAAAGGGAATTCAGGCTAACAATTATCCAGGCAATAGCCAGGTTGGAGAAAGCCATGGATGACCAAATGGAATTGATTCGGGCAGAACTGAAAGCCACCAGGGATGATGTTCACAATATTAGGGCAGAACTGAAAGCCACCAAGGATGATGTTCACAAGGCTCTCAATGAGTTCCAATCTAATCTAAATTCTCTAAAAGCTAGGGTAACTGAGACAGAAGATAGAATTAGTGATCTGGAGGACAAACAGATAGAGAGAAAGGATCAGGAGGAAGCCTGGAACAAACAGCTTAGAAGCCACG
>PISX010018850.1:0-39545 GCA_004024625.1 Mellivora capensis
CAATTAATTTCTACAGCTCTATATACCACAGACACTATGGTCATTACAGTGCACACACTAAAATGTGGTAACCGAGCGTCTAGAAATTCTGTTTGTTAGAGAAAGTAAACAACACCTGAAAATGCTTTGGGACCCTTGCATGAAAACTAAAACAAAGATTAACTCTGTATCCTGTGCAGTGTTGTCTGAATTTGTAGAATAAACTTCTTGACCCGAATGGGTGTTTAAATACAACAAATGGGAGGATGGTGGCTCAATATACTTTTGTGAATTAAAATGGACACTTTGGAAACAAACTTAATGTCCTGCAGCTGGCTGTCCCAATTTAAAACATGTAACTTTTGTAACATTGTGGGAGAGGGAATGCTAGTAGTATCAGATGTCTGGAAGTAAATCCAAACTTAGTGACTTTTGGAAATACTGTTTTTGAGGTTGTTTCCCACCTACATATAACCATTTTTATAAACTGGTTAACCAGGAGTCCAGCTGCAGGAATGTTTGGATGTTTCCTTGCGGCTGGAATTCATCACAAACTTTCTTTGTTATTCTCCAAAGACTTTTATAGATGGACTAGTTAGTGATGATAACTTAACCACGGCTAAACATGCCTGATGGAACTAAAACTTTATAAAACTACAGTTGAAAAAACCCCAAGCAAACCATGTGTGTTCATCTCTCCTGATACCATATTAGGTATGGCTTAGGCTACATAAGTGAATGGTGACAGATTAGGCAGTCTGATGGCAGCTTTCATAGGATGGAGCCAGAATTCTCTTAATTGAAACAGTGTGTCTGATGAAAATACAAATGGGTTGTAAGTGGTAAATCATTTAAAATCACCTCATTTTACCTGGAATGGATTTTGTGTGTGTGTTTATATAGGGTACTGCATTTAAGATGAATGAATCGAAATGTTTTGCTCTAAAAAGTAGCATTTATACATCTTTTATTTTGGGAAATAAGTTTTAATAATCAATGGGCAGGCTTCCTTCCTGACATTCACAATGTGCATCGAGCCATTTTATTAAAAAAAAAAAAAAAGCCACCTCTGAACCAGCGGGCTCCAAGTTGCTGATACAGGTCCTTGATCACCAGGCTGACCACTAGCTCTCCCAAAAGCATTTGCATGCACTCATTGTTTTGAGGCTACTTTGTTTCTCCAAACTACTTGAAGTTGAGTTTTGGTCTTTGCATTGTTTCCTCAGCTTATCCTCTCTAACCAGTTTTTATGTGGATGAGAAGGAAAACAGGAGAAATCAAACAGTCATGGGAAGACTTTTTTCCAAAATATAAAACGAAGCACAGTACATAATAAAATTAATCGATTTTTTAAAATTTATTTATTTGTCAGAGAGAGAGGGAGAGAGAGCGAGCGAGCACAGAGTGGTAGGCAGAGGCAGAGGGAGAAGCAGGCTCCCCGCTGAGCAAGGAGCCCGATGCGGGACTTGATCCCAGGACGCTGGGATCATGACCTGAGCCGAAGGCAGCCGCTTAACCAACTGAGCCACCCAGGCGTCCCGATTATGCCATATTTTAACTGTGGAAGCCAACACCTGTATTATCCAAAACGCATCCTCGAGAGAATGTTAAAATGAGGCCGGTTTCTTCCTGTTATCTAGCACCTCCTTCTGCTGCTTATTAATGCATACTCAGAGAATGCAAACTAATTTTAATGTTAGTATTGGCCAAATATAAATGTGGAGGTAAATCTAATGCTACTTAAGACAAAAATAGAGGAAGAGGGAGAGAAGGGGGAGGAGTAGGGCCATATGTCTTATCCAAAGCTTAAGCTAATTTTGATTTTCTAGTCTACTTACTATATAGGTTAAGGCTATAATTCTCTGGACATAAATTGTTAAGGATTATTCACTGTTTTGTATCATATGTCACTCAGTGCCATTAGCTATATAGGGGATACAAAGGTCCCTTGGATTATTTTTAAAAAGTGCTTTTAAAATGTAAAGTGGAGGGGTGCCTAGGTGGCTCAGTGGGTTAAAGCCTCTGCCTTCGGCTCAAGTCATGATCCTAGGGTCCTGGGATCGAGCCCCACATCAGGGTCTCTGCTCAGCGGGGAGCCTGCTTCCTCCTCTTTCTCTGCCTGCCTCTCTGTCTGTCTCTGTCTGTCTGTCAAATAAAAGATCTCTGTCTGTCAAATAAATAAATAAAATCTTTAAAAAAATGTAAAGTGGATTATTATTATTACACAATGTTGATGGTTAACATATTTATAAAATTACCGTATTATTCTTCTACCTGCTTACCTCTGACATATCATGCACCAGCAAGAGAGGTATGCTTATTGTTGTGATGTCATGGGTACAGCAAACCTTGAGTATATTTCGAAGTCCCATAATGGCAGGATCTCGAGCAGTAATGTTTCCCGACTTCACATTGTCATCCACACAAAGGTGGAAAGCAACATGTATTTCTGAGAGATTAGAATGCCGTGTAATGTAAAATTCTCCTGGGAACACCAAATACAAGCATGATTTTCAAATGAATAAATCACATCGATCAGTGGGCTTTATAAGGAACTATATGGCAGTCAATGAGCTGAACTAGGAGAGGTGTATCAGGAATCTATGTTGGGCTCAGGAAGCAAATACAGCCACTGCTCCTTCATTCTTGGAAAGGTGATGAAAAAAAGAGATAATGGCCAATTTTGCATTAGGTTCACAAATAGGTCTGAAGTGACCACTAAGTAGTAAGCAAATCAAATGAGTACTTATCTCTATTTTTATGTAACTGCTCAAAATGTCCTACTTGACTCAAAGTGAGCATGTAAAAACAGGTTGCTTGATAACCTCTCTTCCCCATACCCTAAATCAGCATTCTCCTACTCAATTCATGGATCTAATCTCTCTTCAGTTAGTTAACTGGCATGGGACAGAAACACAGAAGTTGCCCTTAATTACTGTCTTTATCTCGGTTTCTCTTCCCTAATCCACAGAACAGTGCATCGTCAACTACTTTCAATAATATCTCCAACAAATATCTCAAACCTGAGGCACTCCATTTTTATTGCCATTACCCTAGCTCATACTCTCACCCTAATTCACGCCACCATCATCGCTCACCTAGGGTTTTGTCAAAGCCTCTTCTCTCTGCTCCCAGTCTTTCCTACCTACAAACCATTTCCACATTTGCAGCCCAAACAATTTCATTATAAATCAGATTATATCACTCATCTACTTAACATTGTCCAGCAGGCTCACACTTCTTCCAGAAGACAATCCAAGCTCTTTACTGTGGTTCCCTTGGTCTACATGACTGGGATACTGCCTATCTATCTGTCTGTCCTCTTGTCTCACCAGCTCCTCTGACGCAGCCACACAGGCTTTTGTAAAGTTCTTCAAACACGTAGAGCTTATTCCCAAATCGGGGCTGCCTTGTCCAAGTTTTCCCCCAGGATTCTTATATGTCTGACTTCTTTTCACCAATGATGTCTCAGATCAAAGAGTACCTTCTCAGAGAGTTCTTCCTTGATTCTCCCATCTGATATAGGACACCCCTCACTTATTTTTTTCTCCGCATTGTTCTATTTTCTTCTCAGCACTGAAATTCTTCATTTGAGATTATTTTATTAAAAAATTTATTTAAATTCAATTTAATTAATGCATAGTGTATTATTAGTTTCAGAGGTAGAATTCAGTGATTCATCAGTTGCATACAACACCCAGTGCTCATTACTTCAAGTGCCCTCCTTAGTGCTATCACCCAGTTACCCCAACCCCTATCCATGTCCCCTCCAGCAACCCTCAGTTGGTTCCTTCAGTTAAGACTCTCTTATGGCTTGCCTCCCTTCCTGGTTTCCTCTTATTTTTCCTTCTCTTTCCCTATGTTCATCTGTTTTGTTTCTTAAATTCCACATTAGTGAAGTCATATGGTATTTCTCCTTCTCTGACTTATTCCACTTAGTATAATACCCTCTAGTTCCATCCATGTCATTGCAAAGGGCAATATCACACTCTTTTTGATGGCTAAGTAATATTTTTTTTGTCTGTGTGTGTGCGCGCGTGCGTGCGTGCTCACATAAACACATACATACATACCCCTCTTATCTATTCATCTGTCGACAGACATCTGGGATCTTTCCCTAGTTTGGCTGTTGTGGACACTGCTGCTATAAACACTGGGGTGCAGGTGCCCCTTTGGATCACTATGTTTGTACCTTTTGGGTAAATATCTAGTAATGCAATTTCTGGGTTATAGGGTAGCTCCATTTTTAACTTTTTGAGGAACCTCCATACTGTTTTCCAGAGTGGCTGCACCAGTTTGCATTCCCACCTATACGAGGGTTCCCCTTTCTCTGCATCCTCACCAACATCTGCTGTTTCCTGACTTGTTAATTTTAGCCATTTTGACCAGCATGAGGTGGTATCTCATTGTGGTTTTGATTTGCATTTCCCTGACACTGAGTGATGTTGAGCATTTCTTCATGTGTCTGTTGGCCATTTGTATGTCTTCTTTGGAGAAATGTTTGTTCATGCCTTCTGCCCATTTCTTGACTGGATTTTTTGTTTTTTTGAGTGTTGAGTTTGATAAATTCTTTACATATTTTGCATACCAGCCCTTTATCTGATAAGATATTTGCAAATATCTTCTCCCATTCCTATGGTCGCCTTTCAGTTTTGTTGACTGTTTCCTCTGCTGTGCAAAAGCTTTTTTTTTTTTTTAATCAAAGAGACCATTGTTTCTGTCAATGACTACAGGGATTTTGTCTATCTTGTTTTATGTTTTATCTCCAACACACAGAACAGTGACTGCTACATAGAAGGTACTTAATAAGTATTTGTTGAATGACCGGATGAACAAATGTTTATAGACAAGGCTTAAAATCCATGCTTCCTATAATTGCTCCATTTTCTATGTAGCCACACTAGTCAATGGCCTTTATATTCTACAGTTTCTCTCAATATAAATACGTAAAATATACAAGCTTATAAAGACAATGTTTTTACAAACACACATGCCTCCCTGGAAATTCTGATATGAAAATTCTAGGAAAGTTTTGCTCCTCTAAGAACTACACTTCCATCACTAACACCTGCCCTCACAAATTCTATTTCCCCTTGCTTTAAAGTCATTATTGTAGGATTTTACTTATATTGACTTATAAAACATATAGACATATATATGTCTAATGCTTAAAAGTATTAGACATACATTAGCACAATGTTTACTCATCCGTAGTTACCAGTGTTTGTAAGCTGTACCCATGGATACCACTGACAGGCCCCATGCAAAGGCCTTTTTTTTTTTCTTCTGACTTAAGATAAAAGACTAGATAAGCAGAAAAAGAAATTATGGTAACAGAGACATCAAAATAAACTAGACAAAAACAAAAAAAAAAAAAAAAGGAAAAGGAAAATTGGTGGAAGAGTATACTTAAAATTTCCCTGGAAGGCAATAAAATATGCAGACCGCCTATCAGAAACTTGGCAGACCGTATGAGACAGTATCATTCTGGGCCCAATGAAGTACACTATCACCTCAACTCCAACTGATCATTTCGATGAGGGGAGTGGCAGCATTAAATATGGGCTATGGTCCAGTGGTGAGGCAGATGACTTAGTGAGCAAGTCAGGTACTCCTAATCCCCAAACTGGCACTGCTTCATTTGACCTTAGGTGACTTGTCTCTTGGCCTTGTTTTACCCAGTAGCGAAATGGGGGTTATGAGCCAGCAGTGGTCATCAAAATAATATGATATAGCAGAAAAAGGACTAGATTGGGTATTGAGAAAATCTGGTCTCTAAGCACTTATTGGCTGAGTGATCTTGGGCAAATCAATCTGATTTATAGATTTTCTGTACTTCATGTAAGAAATGGGAAAAATAATGCCTGACTGCTTTCCATATTAAGTTGTTGTGAGAATTAGATGATATAAACCATAAATACTTAGATAATGAAATATACAAATATACAAATATATAAATATACAAATATGTAAATAAAACTTCTGTTTTGTAGCTTGAAAACTTAAAAGCACTTGTGATTTGGATCTTTCTTCATCTCTGGTAAACCTTCTTGCATTGGACAAATGGAAATTCAGATGCTGTCAGCATATCTAATCCAATAGTTAGGTACTCGTTTTCTAATGCTCACTACGACATACCCTCCTGGTTTAGTGGCTGTGATACTAACCTATAGGCTTTTCCCAAAAAGGAGCAAGGAAGGAACTAAATATAGCAAGAAAGAGGTAAGTTGCAAAAAACCCACACATCAGTACCTCCGGAATAGGTAAGGAGATTGGCACATTTTAAGAAAACCACAAAACATGGATGATTTAAATTATGGATCTGTGCAGAGAAATACAATAAATCCTGTCTCAATGAAGGTATTTTTAGATAGAGAGGAGGACAGTTTCCTGTTCCACAAAGTGGAGGAAACAGCATGTCGGTGATGCAATCCTGCCTCTAACATTACCCACGAAGGTAGGATCTCTGAAGGTGGGAGGGAGTTCGGAAGCTGATGACCACAAGCTAACTGACTGGGACTGACAAGATGGATACCAGAAAGCGATATGCTATTTGCTTACATTAAATGGAATGTGACCTACATGTAGAAAATCTGGGGTAGAAACAGTGAATGAACAACCTAGTTATTTAGGGAAATGCAAATTTTACTAGTTAGCTTAAAAGACTTTATGCTTGTGAAGAGATCTGCCTTCCTTGCTACATATCCTGTCATCCGAACACTACAAGGGTCACCACAGTGAATTCAGTCTGGAAGAGGATCAAGAGCCTCAATTTCCAGCTGATAAATAATCTATCCAAAAATAACAAAGGAAATTAAAGAAATGGGAAATAGGAACTGTTATGGGGAGATGGAAGTAAGAAAGATTGTAAATTATATGACCCACATTTTTTCTACAAGTTCAACTGTTTCCATCTCTAGTATTGTTTATATTTCACAGTAAAAATGACTTCTCGCTTCATTTAAGAAACTAAGAAACAATGTATAACAGAAGAAATTTAAAATAGCAAATGTGATCAAATTTATGCAATTGTCTGAACAATATTAACTGTATGGATCTAGAAAGTCAGCACTAGAATAAGAATAAAGATTTAAACTGCAGAACATCTGTGAAAGTACATTCTGTCGATACAATGTTGTTTCAAAGTGATACACTGACAAACTTCTTATAATGTATACACCATAAAAACTTCTATTTCAAATCTCTGATCTCCATGGATGTGATTATAAGAAAACTGCAATTTCAAATAAAATACTACTTACCAGGTAAAATATTTAAATAGTTTCTGTCAGCATTTTTAGCCTTATCATCACTTCCTCCATTTCGGTTTCCAGAATCTACACATGAGATAATGCAACATGAAAGAACATAACAAGATATGAAAGCACATTAATTCTACTGCTTCCCAAACAATCACAGTAACAGCAAAAGTTTGCTAAGGCTAGTTGGGTGGCAAGCACTCTGCTACATATTTTACATATATCATCTCATTTAATTCTCACAAAACTCCTAAAACACAACCTCATGATGTAGGTACTGTTACCATCTTCATTGTATATACGAGGGAACAGAGGGTTAGGTAAGTTAAGTAACTTAACCAAGGATGCACAGTAAATGGCAGAACCAGGTCTTGAACTCACATATACAGATTCCAAACCCTATGGTCTTAACCACATTCCACTTGCCACAACCCTATTTTTCATCTAGGAGGTTCAGGGCACTGAATTAACTACACATAAAAAAACTTCATTAGATAGTTGTAGTGTGGTCATCTTTATTTTTAGATTCTGAGTCATTGTTGGTGATATAACTTGTTCAGGACTACAAGCAAATGGTTAGTAGTACCAGGAATCACTTGATATTCAGCCCATTCTGAAATCTGTTACTTCTTATCTGTCACCATATACACTTTATTTCAAACAGATATGTGAGACTTTGTTTCAAATGGGAAATTTCTGTTTTAGATAGCCAATAGTTGTTCTTTCTTTCTAGAAAGGATGATATTATTTAGAAGGATAAATATTGGTAAAATAATCACAATTGACCACGCATTATACTTGGACACAAATAATTTTATGGACGTATACGTATTTTTAATAGATTTCTTAGAAGATTCAGGTGTATCTTCTACCAGAACTCAAAAATGCAGAATGAATATTAGCATTCAAAGCAGCTATCTTTAAGAGGGTGTATATGTATTCCAATTAAATATACAACTATTTGGAATGGCTGTCACCATCAGAGTATCACTTGAAAACAGCCAGAACTTCAAATGGGTAACCTGAAAATACCAAGGGCAATTATGCTTTCAAAAATGTTCTGAATGAAAGTAACTTAATATTTTTACTTAGTGACTACTTTGAATAATTGACTATATCATTGTACCTTATAAATGCACATATTTTATCAACAGGGGGAGAGAGAGGCAGAGAGAGGAGACTCTGTGTTGCCAGAATCTATATTTACTGTAATAGTCTGTCTCTCATACAGTGTGATGTAACTGAAAGGCTTTAATAAATGTACAAACATAACACAGAAAACAAAAGAAATGATAAATAAGGACTCTAGTGATTTTGTTAATATGGGGTATGAACAAACAGAATCCCTACTAAGTGAATAAGAGAGAAGAGGTCATTGTCCATTCCCCTCTCCATTGTTTAATGGTAATACCTTGTAACATTAAGAAAATGATGATTTTTCATTTAAAAAAATTAATATAACATGTACACAGAAACAAAACTGCATTTGGCTTATTATCATGGATTGTAGAAATAGAAAGATCCTAATATAATGAACACAGTAAGGAAAACAATGGGATGCCTTAGAATAAACGGGTACTTGAGTATCAGGATGTAAACATGTAAAACAAATAAGTGGGTGTGCACAGAAGAGGAAAAGACGGAGAAAGTATTTTCACAGAGTTCTTCTATGACGACATGTGGGTTCCTTTCAGAAAGTTGTCTTTTATAGACCTGCTTGTTTCACTGACTCACTTAAACCACAAAATAGTTGCTTGAACAAGAACAAAATAATACCATGATTTACACACATTGCCTTAACCGTATGTGGTTTGAAAACTTCCTGTCATTTGCTGCACACTTTCTATCTCTCATAAATATACTTAGAATCCTCCTCCTTCTCCCACACTTGTCATGATCTCAATCTCCATGCTTTTAGTCCTTACTAAGAATAATATTAAGATGTTTCTGATTACATCACTGCTAGTTTGAATGAGATGGAGGAAGAAGATGGTAGAAGAGTAAAAGGACAGACTGAATTTTCTGAAAGGTTCTTTGTTCGGATACATTTCTGTATGATTTCCTAACACAGCCTGGCTCTGTCATATGTGACACACAGTGCCACAGCAAAGCCACAGTCCCTAGAGTGGAATATAAACTAGTGGCGTTGCTATGGAGAGGCACTGCGAACACTATCAACATTAGCAATGTATGCGCCCTTTAACCCAGTAATGTCTCTTTAGGAGTCGCTGCCTACAGATATGCTCACATGTGTACAATGACGTACGCATAACGTGGTTTATGTATTACTACTTATAATAGCAAAAATGCTGGGACAGATTAAATGTCTACCATGGAACTGATTAATAACAGGATGACTTGCAATGGACTACTATGTGGCAGTGGGAAGGTAGTAAGGATGTTTTTTATGCACTGATATGCTATGATGGCCAAGATAAATATTCGGGTAAAAAAACGCAAAGTATGGAAGAGTGTGCAGAGAGAGATGGCACTTGTGTAAAAAGGGAAAATAAATACACGCCCACACATACACACATGGATAAATAGATTAACATAGGTCTGGAAGGTACAAGGCAGCCTTGGCTGACTCTGGGAAGGGCACTGAATGGCTGGTGGACAATTATGAAGACCTTCACTGTATGCTCTTTGTACAGTTTAAATTGTGAATCTTGAGATTGTTTTACCTATTTAGGAAATGATTAAAAAATAAAACAAGTTTATAAAAGTCTATTGAATATGGGAACCATAGTGAATGCTAATCAAAGTAAGTCTAGAGAGCTACCTTAGGAGAAAGGGAGAAATTCTACAATTTCTACTGAGAGAGGAACAAAGACAGCAAGCAAAGATAAAGCAATATCTATTAGCTTACTACAGAACGTTTCCTTTAAACACTGAAGTTGCAAAACAAACCAACAAAAAAGACATGTGACTACCAGAAGCAGATTTAAAAGTCTGACCAGCCATACTTTAATAACTTGCCATATTTTATTTTTGGGGGAAGACATCAAGTTTTTGAAAAAAAATAAAATAAAATACTGAGTATGCATTAAAGCCAAATAAGAACATCTACTGCAATTTTATGCCCATGTAATATGAGATGTCTGAAAACAAGAAACACACAGCTTACATTTATTTTTGAATGGATATTACCCTTATAGTTAGATCTTAACTAAACAAACGTATGGTGCCAATTTAATTTCTAAAGAAACTGCTTTTTAAACTTATATTTTTCAGGAGCGCCTGTGTGGCTTAGTTGGTTGAGTAACTACCTCAGGTCATGATCCGGGACTTCCAGGATCTCGTCCCACAGTGGGCTCCCAGCTCCCTGGAGAGTCTGCTTCTCCCTCTGACCTTCTCCTCTCTCATGCTCTCTCTCACTTATTCTCTCTCAAATAAATAAAATTAAAAAAAAAAAAAACCAAAAACTTATATTTTTCAATTAAAAATATAATTACTCTGTAATTTGAGCCAAAATTCTTTCCTTTACCCATATCTTCTCTTAAGTCTATCAATAAATAGAAATCTTCTACAGAGCAATGCCATGAACATTTTCTATAGCTTTAAAAATAACATTCCAGCAAATTTCTCAAATAGAAAGGATGTTTATATTGTGGATAAATATGAAAAAAAAAAAAAAAAAGGACATAGTTCTAGACATAGTAATTTTTCAAAGAACAATCAAAAACAAGTTGACTTCCTGCTACCTAAGAAGGATCAAAGATGGAACATATAATAAGCGTATATTTTATGCTAACATTTACTCTATCACTTCAATGACCTTTGAGGTAGCAATTATGTCCACTTTAGAGATACAGAACTTGGATCAGAAGACCACCAACTTTCCACTGAGTAGTTCAAGTTTAACTACAGAATTTAAATTTAAAAACAGTTTTTGCTAAAAAAAAAAAACGGTTTTTGCTAAGGTTATTGAACAAAATCATGCAAAAAGGAAATTAAGAACAGAATTCAAGCTTCTAAAGATCTTAAATTTTGTTCTTAATTTCTTTCTTCCACTTTTCCACCAATACAACTTTCTGTATTTTAATAATGCTAGTAGAGTGCTTAGGGACAGAATACACTGAAAGTGAACTTTTGAAAAATTTGAGTTTTACTGACCATGTGATTCTTTCAACTTACTCCTTCGTTGGGTTCTAGCATAAAGTACCACCTGCTGGACAACTTCCAGCTGCTCTTCAATTCGGGGAAAATGGAAGTCAGTACATTCTTGGCAAACTGTGGCAAAATCTAAGGGACCCAAAACATTTATAAACTTTTACAAGTGAACCATCAAATATTTAGTATTTACTTATAAAATGACAACTAGTAGAAATAAAATATAAAATTCATAAGTATTATTTCTTATACTTGCCCTTTCAATAATTATGTCTTAAGTTAGGGGACAGTGATTTTTGTTTGAATCAGAAACCTAATCTCTCAGTCAAAAGAGTAAACAATTAATAGATAAGTTAATTTTCAGATAATTTCAAACCTTCTTTAAATAACAGTTACTTTAATCATCCAGTCCCCCAAATGCTAAAAAAACCAAGATAGTTCTTATAGTTATGATGGGAAATAAACTCTATTCAAGCTTCCTTAAAAATGTATACATTTCAATATATATATCTAAAATTTTTAAAATAACCACACAAAGTGAGTTGTACAGAGGGAACTTAGAATTTTACCTAGCACATTTAAGAAATATGTTATCTAAAATCCTAGGAAGAAAGGACAAAGGGATGAACTAAAATTTACAGAGCCAGGATCGGCTTCTGAATTGAATACATTTATGTCTTGATTATTCTTTTTGTTATGCCTCGAAGCAAGAATCTTGTAAGAGCAGTACTTAGGATATAATAGAATTTTAAGAGAAAGTAAATATCCTGAAGCAATTTACCAATGCTAAAGTATGAAAGAAATCTAAAATAGCCATGGCTGGGTATGTGTGTTGCTTGGCTACTAGAATCCTAGGGCTAACTAAATTTTTTGTTTTTCTATAAATTTTTTCTTTGTAAGAATGGTATTAAAAGAGAGAAATTTAATGAAATAATTAAGGTAATGTTAACTTACCTCTCTTAATACCACTATATGAATTGATTCGATTATCTACTAGTAAAACCAGGCCACAGAGAGATGTGGAATAAAGTGACAGGGCAGTCTGGAGTCGATGGAGTTTCACGCCACTTCGATGATTTCTTTTGTGCTTACAGAAGTCCAGCATATCTGCTCTCAGCAATCTCAAATTATGCATGGTCTTCAACTGGGCTCCTGGGGGGTGGGCAACAGTCCCAGAAAGAAACTCAGACAGCTGCAAAAATCCAGTATAACAGGATGCAAATCTCTATGGCAAGAATTCAGATAAATCTGTGCTACAAATAATTAGAAACAGGCTTTGCAATTTCCCATTCTAATAACTACACAGATTTAACCTTCCTATTTAAAAAAATATATATTAGCTAAAACAGAAAATGTCTGGCAAAACAAACTACGGAAGAAGGACATAATTTTTTTATTTTAAAATTTTTTTGTTAACATACAGTTCCATATTGGTTTCTGGAGTAGAAGTCAGTGACATACAATTCAGTGTAGAATTCACTTACATACAACACCCAGTGCTCATCACAACAAGCACCTTCCTTAATCCCCATCACCCATCTAGCTCATCTCCTACTTCCCTTTCTCCATCAAAGCTCAGTTTGTTCTCTATGGTTAAGATTCTCTTATGGCTTGTTTCCCTCTTTCCTTTTTTTACTCCCCCGCCCTTCCAGTATATTCATCTGTTTCCTTTCCTAAAGTCAACAATGATTGAGATCATTTAGTATTTGTCTTTCTCTGACTAACTTATTTCACTTAGCCTAATACACTCTAGCTCTTCCCATGTTGTTGCAAATGGCAAGATTTCATTTTCTTGATGGCTGAGTAATATTCCACTGTACATATACATACCACATCTTCTTTATCCATTTATCGGTTGATGGACATTTGGGCTCATTCCATAGTTTGGCTATTGTGATAATGTAGCTATAAACATTGGAGTGCATATACCCTTTCAAATCTCTATTTTTGTATCCTTCGGGTAAATACCCAGTAGTGCAACTGCTAGGTTGTAGGGTAGTTCTATTTTTAACCTTTTGAGGAACCTCCAAACTGTTCTCCAGAGTAGTTGCATCAGTTTGCATTCCCACCCACAGCACAAGGATTCACCTTTCTTGGAATCCTTGCCAACACCTGTTGCTTCTTGTGTTGTTAATTTTAGCCATTCTGACAGGTGGTATCTCACACCTGTGGTTTGTATTTGTATTTGTATTTCCCTGATGATGAGTGAGGTTGAGCATCTTTTCATGTGTCTGTAAGCTTCTGGATGTCTTCTTTGGAAAAGTGCCTATTCGTGTCTTCTGCTCATTTTTTCACTGGATTATCTGTTTCTTGGGTGTTGAGTTTATAAGTTCTTTAAAGATTTTGGATACTAACCCTTTACCAGATACATTGTTTGCAAATATCTTCTCCCATTCCGAAGGCCATCCTTTAGTTTTGTTGATAATTTCCTTTGCTGTGCAGAAAGAAGCTTTTTATCTTGATGAAGTCCCAACAGTTCATTTTTGCTTTATATTCCTTGGCATCTGGCAACATTTCTAGTAAGAAGTTGCTATAGCTGAGGGCAAAGAGGTTGCTGCCTATGTTCTCCTCTAGGAGATCTAGGATTTTGATGGTTTCCTGTCTCACATTTAGGTCTTTCATCCATTTGAATTTATTTTTGTGTATGGGTATGAGAAAGAGGTCCAGTTTCATTCTTCTGCATGTCGCTGGGAGTAGGACATAATTTGCAATTAAAAACAACATGGGTACATTGTACTCATACACTAGGGATTTTTCTCTTATGTCATAAAAAAAGCTTCCCAAGTTATAATATTGCAAAAAATGAATCCACTTACCTAAGTGAATGGTAAAACTTTCTTCCAACTTTCTCTGCTCCTCATAAATCCTTCCATTTGCTTCTACGGATTCTCTGAACTGACTTGGTTGAACTTTAATTTCCTCACTGAAATTAATAAAATTATTCATATGCTTTTTTTGTCTATCTGTCAAAAACTTTTCATGAAGGAAAGAAAGCTTTATAATGAAATGAGACAAAATGAAAGCTGAGAGTACCACTTAATTTATTCCTAAACTACTCCTTAATCCATGGTAACAAGGAAGAATCATAAACCAGAAGTTCTTAAAATTCTTACTTGTTCTTTAATTTCCTTACAGTAAGTAATGCATATTATTCTTTCCAGTCATTAGAATATCAACGCATGTGGCCTAAGAGAATATTAAATGAAGTAATTAACTTACTATTTTAAAATGGCATATTTAAAAATGTAATATATCCTATATCAAGGCTGACTCTAGGAAAAACTAAAAAAATCAGTGATAGAAATAAAAATTAAATTCCTTTTATTAAAGGAACAAAAAAAAGATGAAGTTCATTTTGATGTATTCACATCTTTTTTTTTTAACCTTTTCCTGTTTTTTCCTGCCTTTCAAGGACATTCTCCTCCCTTTGAATGACTTCTCTCTTTGCTCTACTATGTTCTTGCTTATTTGCTGAAAAGGTTTCCATGGAGGCACTGTACAACGGTAAATTCAAATGTCACGGTCTGCTGAAGATGATATAAGTCCCTCATAGTTATTTGGGACTACATTTTTGGGATTATTCCAAAGAGTCTCATTAGTCTCACTAACTTCATTAGTATATACAGCAAATTTAAACCTAAAAATAGATTTATATTAATAAAACACTCTCACTGTAGGATGTGAAAAGCCCCAAGAGATTGCTGCTCCCACTGTAACAACAAGAAAAAGCCAGATCATCTATAAAATCCAAACTTTTCTGAAACTTGAGGTAACATGGCAACCAAATAAATTCAATTCTAAAGAGCAATAAAGCCCTCCTAGGGCAGACAGGAGACACAGTTTTCATTTCTGGCAGCGCATGGTAGAAATGAGTGGTTGTAATGTAAGGAGGTAAGAAGAACTCACTAAAATTTTAATGAATTCTTAAAGGCCAAGTGTGGGCTAGCATGTAAATTTGGAATAGCTATGAGCCTCAGGCACAAGGGACGTCTGCATGTACTTGCAAACTCTTCTCCATTGGTCTCCACCAGGTGTTTCCAAGAAAACACTGGAGGCAGTCCAGGAGACAAGGGAGCCCCTTTGGTGGCACAGACAGAAATGCTGAGAATGCTCCAAACTCAAGCCCTAGGTAGACAGGGCTTGCCCAAGACTGAAGCTGGACAAAGACAATAGAGATCTGTTCCCCACCGCCAACTATGAGTCTAGCACCAAGTCTGATTCACAAACAACAACAGTCTATTCCTCAGGGGCAGAGCAACAGCATAGAGAGACACCTCATGCTGTGGTACAGGCCTGCAAAAACTACTGGAAGTTTTGGAAGGAACAGGATGATAGGGGAAAAACCCTCTAGAACCCAAAGCCCCATCTTAAATACAAAGTGGCAGCAGCTTACTACAGTAGAGAACATGAAGCTTGTGGTTATCACTGAAAAAACAAAAACCAAACTCAGCTCAACTACTGACTAGTGCAGGATGACCTTCACATTAATGGCCTGTTCATTTCTGGACATAAGTATTATTTACCTTAGTCTCTTCTAATACACACAACAACCAGCATTTATCTTTTAAAAAAGAGAGAGAGAGGCACCCAAAAAAGCAAGCAAAAGAAACAAGTGACCCACTGTCAAGAGCAAAAGCAATCAACAAACACAGACTGAGAGATGACCCTGATACTGGGCATAAAACAAAAAGACTTTCACACAATGATGATCAATATGCTAAAAGATCTATTGGAAAACAACACACAAGGACGCATAAGGAATTTAAGCAAAGGGAGAAAGGAAATTAAAGTACTAGAAAGAAAAACATATCAGATTGATGATTACAGAGATCAACTCCTTTGACAGGTTCATCAGCAGACCACCAACTCATTTTATGATACCACCATTACCCTGATGCCAAAGCCAAATGAAGATATCATAAGAAAAACGAAACTAGGGGCACCTGGGTGGCTCAGTGGGTTAAAGCCTCTGCCTTTGGCTCAGGTCATGATCTCAGGGTCATGGGACCGAGCCCCACATCGGGCTCTCGCTCATCAGGGAGCCTGCTTTCTCCTCTCTCTCTCTCTGCCTGCCTCTCTGCCTACTTGTGATATCTGTCTGTCAAATAAATAAATAAAACCTTAAAAAAAAGAAAAAACTATACACCATCATATATGATATATATGTTTATTTTATAGTAGACATAATTACTTATGTATAATACATATGAAATAATACATCGTGACACTAATGCCTATAAATCTTAACTATAATATTTCTAGAATACTGCTGGGTAATAAAAAGAAAAGAACTATTCATAAATGAAACAACACGAATAAGTCACAAAAGCATTATGATAAGAGAAAGAAGCAAGACACAAACTGCTACATAACAGTTTGATTCTATTTATAAGACATTCCAAAAGAAATCAAAACTGTAGGGACAGAAATCAGAGCAGGTTGCCAGGAGGTGAGAAAGAGAAAGGAATGAGCTATAAAGATATAAAAATGAAATGCTTTATCTTGATTGCAGTGATGATTTCATGACAGTTAAGTTTATCAAAACTCATCAAAACCTAAAAGAGGTAAATTTTAATTTGCATAATTTACCCTTCAGTAGGCCTGATGTTTTTAAAAAAAGCAAAAATAATGGCTAAAAATAAAATGCCACTTTTATCAATTTCTTACAGGAGTTCTATACAGAGTTGAGTTGAAAACAAGTTTCTGCTGCCCAAGGAAACTGCTATTAAAAGAAAAGCAAAACTGACAAAGTCACAGTAAAAACATCTTTTCATAGGAATACTTAGTTTGTAAAAGCAGCATCAGGGACGCCTGGGTGGCTCAGTGGGTTAAGCCTCTGCCTTCAGCTCAGGTCATGATCTCAGGGTCCTGGGATCGAGTCCCGCATGGGGCTCTCTGCTCGGCAGGGAGCCTGCTTCCTCCTCTCTCTCTCTCTCTCTCTTTCTGCCTGCCTTTCTGCCTACTTGTGATCTCTGTCTGTCAAATACATAAATAAAAAAAATAAAATCTTAAAATAAAAAGCAGCATCAGCTAGAGGCCAATATGTACACAGTGGAATTGATTCTATAGATTGAATTTCTAAAACTATAGCAGCAAAACGAGAGATAATTTTTATAACGGGGCATTCTCAGCTTCCTGAAATCCGTGACTCTCTGCATAGTTGCGTATAACACTCAGTTCTCCTCAGATGATGTGTCCTCCTTAATGCCCATCACCAGACTCTCCACATTTCTAACCAAAACGTACAGTATCTACTTTACATTCTGGCTTAATACACACATTTATTTATAGAAAGCTTCATCCATGATGTGCGCTCATATTTTTTCTTTATTCTACTCTGCCATACTCCGTTCCATTCCATTTCATTCCATTCCATTTTATTGTTATTTTTAAACATCTGACTGGAAAGTAATGAATCTAGAATGGTCCTAGCAGACTGCAACCAGCGGTTTGAGAAACACCATTATATATTATAGGATACAGATGTTCTCAACACTTCTTTCCGCCCACATCTCCCTTTGTATTGTGTTCATTATTTTTTTAAATTTCTTGTTCATTATTAGTTGAAATGAGGAGTAGAGTCAAATATATTAGTGTCAAGGATGTTACCCCATTTCTAATCATAAAAATTGTTCAAATATTTCTAAGGTGCTGCCTTGGGAAAATAAGGCAAATGACAGATTATAATATTTGGAGAAGAGGTGATACAGATACAGGTAAACAGCTAAATGATAACTCATCCATCTGCCTATTTGTCTCCCCATCCTATAAATATTTATTAAGCATGTCTTATGTGCCAGTGTGAAGAGGTAGACACTTGGCAAGGATCTGGGTATAACAGTAGAAAAAACAGACATGGCTTTTGTCTTCAAGGCAAGACTAGCAGGGGAGACTGACATTACATAAATAAAATGCTATTTCTAAATGTTTGGAGCAGATACCAGGCAACTATTGGAAACAGGATTTGTACTAAGTACATTTCCAGTTGAATATACTTATTTGAAAGAAAGAAATTCTCAAACATATGAGTATATACCCCGGAAATAACATAAGCGCTGTCAAGCTCTAGGGCAACATATGAATAAAAAGCATTTAGGCCATCAGGTACTGTACAAGTTATGAATTACAGAAGTCCTCTTTACTCCTTTTCCTTCTTTTTATTAAGTTCAATTAGCCAACATATAGTACATCATTAGGTTTTGATGTAGTGTTCAATGATTCATTAGCTGTATATACTCTCCTTTTCTACCTTGTACATGCTTCTATGACTGCAAATATCATTCTATACAGTAGATTTATAGGTCAGTCTCTCTAGAATATAAGCTCCACATGTGTAGCCATCTTTTTCTGGGTCAGTCTCTCTAGAATATAGGTCAGTCTCTCTAGACTTTTATTTATTTATTTATTATTTATAGGTCAGTCTCTCTAGAATATAAGCTCCACATGTGTAGCCATCTTTGCTTTTCTGCTTAGAGAGTGCATGGCATTTAAGATGCATTCAACCAATACTAATTGCACTGAACTGAAACCAATTGAAAACAAACAAGAGATTGTACTTGGGATATGTAGATATACACACCTAAGAGATTTATAGCTAAGTTCTAGGGGGGTAAGTCACTATTTTAAGCCAACCAATTAACACCCCTCTCAAACAACCCACACAAATCCAGATAATACCAAAGGTGTTAGAAGTATAAAATTATCTTGGATGCTCATTGGTAACTTAAAAATAACTGCAACTAAAAGATTCAATTTTATAATACATACGAACTCTTGCTAACAATGAACTATCATCTAATAAGAACAGATGGGTAATACCTGAGGGAGCTGTTGTTAGGGTTTTTTAGGTCTTGATGAAGTTTTATCACCCATTCCTGATATTCTTGCTTTTGGATGGCAGTTGATTGTTTTAATTCATTTGACCATTTATTTTCTAAGTCCTAAAAAGAGAGAGTACACCAAGTGGTCAATTTTTTTTTTTTAATAAACATAAGTGAAAGAAAACATGACTGTGTATCTAAAAATCATTGTACTTTACTTACTTGCTGGGATTCAAAATGCTGAGCAGCCAGTGAATTTACATCTTGATCTGTCAGTGATTTTCCCAATTCCTGCATCACTTTTTCCATTTCAATGCCTTGTCTAAAACATAAATAAGCGGATCAGATATATTCATGGTATCTTTAAGGGGATGGCCACTCCAGATTCATTGAACAAGCTCCACGAAGTGAAAATAAAATTTTTTCTTTATAAGAAGATGTCCAGGAAAAGCAACTGTAATACCTGGAAAGCACTCTGGAGGCCTGGAAATGGGTATGTGGGAATAATGATAATGTCATATAACACTTCATTTGTTCAGCTAGATCTTATCTAAATTTAACAGAAAAGTAAAAGCGGTCAAAATCTAGGCGATCTTTCAATTTCCATGACTAATGCTTGAAACTAGACTCCTTTCTCATCTGCAGATTTCCTTAAAGAAGACACTCTGACTCCAGCTTTACATTTTCTACTTATATGCACAAGAGTTGAAGTGACTTCAAGCTTTGAAAGTTAGCTTATAGTTATCACCTGAAGCTGTCAGTTAGGTTCTAAGAATCAGACTGGTATTAAATCACAAAGTTCTCTTTAAAGAGGAATATAAAATACATTCCAAAGATATGTTTTGGCCTTACATTCTTTGTGCAGAAATTAAACATGGTTTTCCCACAGGAAAAGCTAATCACTGGTATTAGAAGTTCAGATACCAATTATTTGTGGGAGGGATGGGCTGTGACAAAAAGGCCCGAGGGAGCCTTCTGCAGTGCTGGAAATATTCCATTTCTTATGCTGAGTGATGATGGGTGTGCTTACTTTATAAAAACTTACTGAATTGTACATCTACAGTTTGTTGTCTTTTCTATATATTTTAATAACTAAGTTCTTAAAAATTTTCAAATTAAAAAATTATCCTCTAATATAAATGTATTAAAAAAGTTTGTTCTAAAATGTATTTCAAACAGATGGGAAAAGAATGAAATAAAGATATAAATGAAAAGGATTTTACTATCAGTCTAATTATATTAATTGCTCTTAAAAGAGAATTTATCCTTACTTATAACAACTGATTAAGATACTTATACATATGTGATAAATAAAAGTCATTTATGTTATACATTTATACATTTCTATATTTACCTCCTAGTATTAAATATTCAGCACCATTTCATCCTCACTTAATTCTAATGAGGGTGACCCCATTAACTTCTAATATCTATTGGGGGCCAGGTGCTTGCAAATAAAATTTTTAATTAAAGAAGAAATAACGGCAACAGAGTTATAAATACAAACTTTGATATAAATAGATTAATATTTTACATTACGCATGTTCCCTCTAGTGGATAAAACGTATCATTGCCATTTTTAAGTTTTAAAGATTCAGTATCTTTAAATATCAATAAATGAGTATCTTTAAACATTTATATCTTAAATCTGGTTTGCTAACAGTAGAAATTAACAGTGAGGAAAAAAAGACTCATCAATAATTCAACAAAGAAAACTGCATGAACATTTATTTCATCCTAAATGTGTCAGAAATGCAAGAGCTAAAGATACGATTTTCTCAGATTAAGATCAAAGGAAATTTTATTGTATTTCTAGTTCTGTCTGACTAGATATTGCCTCAGTACGCCAGGTGTGACAATTCTAACAACCTGAATATTATCTTGAAGACACTTAGAAAAAACAATTATACAAGTCTCCTGTAACAGAACAAAACAGCAAACAATGATTATACTGTGCTAAGAAACTCTTTTAAAGATGCAAAGTGGAATTAAAATGAAAAGAGAACTAAGAAAATGTGTCACTTCTGCTCATGCATTGGGTAAATGAATTGGGTGAGCTTCCATGGCTATCAGTGAATTCCAACTTGCCTTAAGTTATACTGTTCATCTTTACAACAATCACCTACCTCAAGAGGAACCTAGCTTACCTTTCCCTTTCAGGCTAACAGTTTGGGTATGTGGAGAATAAACTACAAACTGTTGTCAAAATAAATGTATTTAAATATTATGTTTACAAAGAAAAACAAAACAAAACAAAACCCCATCAAGAGATTTGGCCAAAGGACATTTCAAAAAATAACATAAACCCAAATAAATTCCTGCTAAAAAGCTATTCCATGACAGAAAGAAAAGTATGAAGTACCAGTAAATGCAGATAATTGGTAAGTTAATGCAGCTTCCCAAAAGGTGAAGAATCACATGGAATAGGAATCTTCTTTTGATTTAGAAAAAAAGAACAATTATAGAATATTGATGGCCAGATGGAGTTTTCTGTGAGGTGTAGTGAGTAGGTGGCAAAGTGGGCACAATTCAGAGTAGCTCACCAGCTAAATGAAAGTACTAGTTGTGGCTACTAATATGGACTCCAGACAGCCAAGCTAGGAATTTTTCAATATATCTAAATAGGCAGAATGAGGACAGTCCCAGAAAACCCGAGATTCAGGAGTAGATTCAGAATGAGCTGAAGGTTATATTATTTGAAGCTTTGGTAGGAAAAATCAAATAAATGAAGTTCAACAGAAAGTAGTAAGTGTTAGGTAGTTAAACTTCCATATATTTATATAAAGCTAATCTATACTTCGTTCTTATTCTAAAAATATACTCACAGTTCTACCGGCTACATAATAAAGGACTAAAAAAAAAATCAAATTTTTGTCTCCCTCAGGGTTACAGCTTCAACTCTTTACCTGGTGGCAACTACCCGTACTGCAGGTGTCCCACCTAGAAAGGAATAAATTGCCTCAGGGCAGCCCATCAGCAAAGCAAAACCCATACCGAGGGACAGATGTCCAAACATCAAGTTCTTTCTGACAGGGAATGCTCTAATATTCTACTAGATAGGAAAATAAAAGGTTGAGAGGAATAGAATTGTTATGAAAATGTACAAATCGGAGAACCTGGGTGGCTCAGCGGGTTAAAGCCTCTGCCTTCAGCTCAGGTCATGATCCCATGGTTCTGGGATCGAGCCCCGCACCCCTCCTGCATCGGGCTCTCTGCCGAGCTTCCCCAGCCCTCTCTGCCTGCCTCTCTGCCTACTTGTGATCTCTGTCTGTCAAATAAATAAATAAAATCTTAAAAAAAAAGAAAATGTACAAATCTATGCAATATAGTGAAAACGCTGATCTGGTACGCAGAAGCGTATTTCTCAGGAAAAAATGACTAAATCCATTTGCTTACAATCTTTGCATTTTAAATTTCCCTAACTATGACAACCCTCAAGATAACAGATTATTCTCATCTTCCTGGTCCCAGCATTTTCTAATGTAAAGCAAATGAGAGCCAGGAGCAAACCATTACATCATTTTAAATTTACTACTTTAGGACAGACTATCACGTCAGTCACAAAAAATACACGTGATTTGGTCCTAATGTACTTTCACAATCAAAGAAATTTCACATCAGCCACTCAAAACATTATCTTAATGCCATGTACCTAAAGTCTTAAATGAGTATTTGAAAGGCAATAAATGTTATTAGATTCTGCTAGATTAAAATAGATTATCTAGAAGAAGCTTATCCTGATTATTATTACATTTTATAGAATTGCTAGGAAGCAATCTGGAAAGTCATGCTTTAAAATAAATAATGCTAGCAATTTTTTACTTACTCTGGAGGAAAAAAAATGAATCACAAAAGGACTGTTTGCGATACTGTACACAATGAATTAAAATCTAATTAAAATGTCCTGGACTAATACTAGTGCTATTTTTTCCCTCATGTAAATAAGCTTGCAAAAATGAACTGAAAGAGACCATGAACTTAGTAATGGCAGGGTTTTAAATAGGTTCTGAATGGGGAGAGAGCATGGTACAGTGGTTAAGAACTCTGGACTGGAGCTATGACTTCAAATTCCAGCTTGTCCTTAGACAAGTTATTTAACTTATTTAAGCCTCATTTTCCTCATCTGTAAAAGGGGCTAATAATAGTAGGGTTATGGTAAGAATCAAATGAGATAGGGCATCTGTTATGGACTGCATGTTTGTGTCCCCACAAATTCGTATGTTGAAACCCAAATCCCCAGTGTGCTGATATTCAGAGGTAGGGCTTTCAGAGGTCATTGGGTGTAGACAAAGTCATGAGGTTGGAGCCCTCATGATGGAATTAGTATCTAGAACTCTCTCTCCAGAAGGGATGCACTAGGACCACACCCTGAGGAAAGGCCATGGGAGCGCACACTAAGAAGGCACTGTGTATAAGCCAGGAGATGGGTCTTCCAGAAACCAAATCTGCCAGCACATTGATCTTGAACTACCTAGCTTTCAGAACTGGGAGAAAGAAATTTCTCTTGTTTAAGCCACCCAGTCTATGGTGTTTTGTTATAGCAGCCTAAACAG
Organism: Mellivora capensis; assembly: GCA_004024625.1. Lineage (NCBI taxonomy): Eukaryota > Metazoa > Chordata > Mammalia > Carnivora > Mustelidae > Mellivora > Mellivora capensis. Next base: position 23,725 of record PISX010018850.1, read on the forward strand.
GCTAAGACATCATCTAAAGCTCTTTGAGCAGTGCCTGGAACTTAGAAATAACATATAAAGCCACCATAATTTATTCAGTCACTTGAGAAATTTTATAAGCCTATGACGATTCCTAGTTGAAATTACAGACTGAAACACACAAGAAAATTAATTTTCAAAATTAGAGAACCTTTTTCTATTTTGTTCTTCGATTTTACAATTAAATGAAAACCAATTGTTCTGCAGCCATCATATCTGACAATGTGACATTTAATCATGATAGTGCAAGAAATTTGAAATACCTCTCTCGTAATTTTTTCAGCTCCACATCTCTTTCGCCGATCAGTTCTGAGATACTAACAAAGTAATTATGTTCCAAATTTAGGAGAGTTTCAGAGGCCGGAGAATGGATTAGGTCATGGTACACATCTGCAAAATCTTCATCCCAGCTGGGCTCTTCAGGCCTTGCATGCTCTAACGTGGTCTACAAGATGACATACAGACATTCTCAAATCATGACACAGCATTTCATTTACTATACTACTAGGGTAGGACATATACTATGAATCTTTTTTTTGTTCATCAGACAATGGATTGAGACCTTCTATTTATATATGTGTAGATATTGGTTACATAGGATTATTTGAGTATACAAAAAATATGGAAAGACATAAACTAATTTGTAATATGAATTACCTGCAGGTAGGGATGAGGAGGAGGTGCTAATATGGAGGAAAGGATAGGAAGTATCCATAATTGAAAAAAAATTAAGGGTACTATGATCTCATTTCTGTAAAATAACACACACACACACATACACACAAAGGGATGATCAACAGAATGCTAATGGTGGCTGTTTCAGGAATGTGGGATTTCTGATGACCTTCACTTTCTTTATATTATATTATTATAATTAGAAAAAAGCTTCTCATTATTAAAAATATATTGCTAAAAAAAGGTTTTTAGCATATACATTTAGAAAATGAGGTTATATATCTACTCAAATGTTTAGTGATGCAATAGCCCTGAAAACCCAATTCATGTGTAGGATTTTACATCAAGATAAATCCACACAGGGTGCCTGGGTGGCTCAGTGGGTTAAGCCTCTGTGTTTGGCTCAAGTCATGATCTCAGGGTCTTGGGATCGAGGCCCACATTGGGCTTTCTGCTCAGCGGGGAGCCTGTTTCTCCCTCTCTCTTTGCCTGCCTCTCTGCCTACTTGTGATCTCTCTCTCCCTCTGTCAAATAAATAAGTAAAATCTTTAAAAAAAAGATAAACCTACTCAATTATTTTGACTTTCTCTAGTATTCTGCTTTCTTCTTGAAATGCTTTTAAGAATATGAAATCTTTTAAAAATATGCTTTTAAGGATATGAAAATAGTAGCTATCAAAATGATAAGGGACTGAGTAAATACTGATAAACAAGAAAAACAGAAACATGGAGAGAGGCAAAATGAGGATACCCTCAACACACACACAGATCCGCCCAAGGAAGTATACACACATCCATTTGGGGAGGTACGAATGCTGTCCCAAGGACCTGGGATCTGTCAATACATCAGACAGAACACAATGCTTTCCCAGGCGAGAAAACTGGCTGAGTAGTCCATTGTCAAAGATTATACAATTTAACAGCAAAAGTGGAAATGACACAAAGAATTCAATGTTTTTTCCATTACTGATCTTTGTAACATACACCTGTAAAAAAAGAACAATCTGAGTTCTTCCCTTTTCTTACCAATGAAAATAAAAACTGTAATTGATGATGATATAACTCAGAGTAATAATTTAGTAATAATTTAGTATATAATAATAAGTCCCAAAAGCACATTCTGATAACCGCTCTAGGAATTATAAATAGCCCATGTGACTTAAGCTCAGTTCAAAATTCACTTCAGGTTCATGCTCAAACTTCGTAGGAAGGAGCCCTGAGAGATCACAGGGATCTGCCCGCCCATACATAGTACCAGATAAGCTAACTAATAATTGGCAACACCAATTTAAAACTTGGCCTAGAGCAAGCCTTACGAATAGGTAGAAACTACCTACACGAGAAGCGCTGAACAGAGCTTTTTCCTAACCTAACTCATGCCATCCATTCAGGATAGAGGATACTAGGAAGGGAACTGTGATAGCTGAGGGGAATGGGGGCACTGGGTAAAGGCCTGCAGAGATAAAACTGTTTAATGTCCAGGCCATTACTTCTCCACTTCCACCTTCCCGCATAAAGCTTTGGCCCTGAGTTCACAGACGTCCTGTCCTCTCTTTTCCACCTCCTGTCATCAGCCTGGGTTACCTGGATGCCCACGTCAATAAATCCAGTCTCTGACTATAACCTCTAACCAAGATTCACATTCAATTACTCCCAGGCAATTGGTTCTTTAAATCATCAGGATCTCCACTGCATAGACCCTTCTACTTTCTCATATTTTATCAGCCATTAGGTCCAGCCCAGCTTCATTTTCTTCTCTTAGCTGTTTAGAGAATGGTCCAGCATTCAAACATTGTCTTGCCAAAATCCTCAACCCCCAGGACTGATATTCTTTCTCTTGCTAACCTAACAAAACTCATATTCCTCTTCTCTGTGCCTGAAATCAGACTGTAGAACACTGCAGCAGAAAAAAAAGCACAAAACTGTGAAGTTTATGGTGACAGACTGGTGCTAAAGTTTCCCTTGAATGATGCCTGGCAATCCTATCTTTTTCTGGTCAGTTCTCTTTTCAAATATCCAATTGTGTCATTAGTTCCCCGCCTCATCTAAACGTGTGGCCTGTTCTTTATTTCCCAGATAAAGTAGAAGCTGTTAGAAGAAAATGTCCTCAACTTTCTGCTACTAAAGGAGTAAAATTTTCAGAATCTGTATCCATCCTTTTCTTCTTCCTTTCTGCCAAAACAGGGGAAATGTCCCTCCTCCCAGTCAGGATTAATTCCCTGAGTTCTGGATTCTATCCCTTCTAGTCTTCATTGGTACCATCATAAACAAACCTCTGACCTTGTGTTTTCATTTTGCAAGTGTCTCATCCTTCTTCTCTATGCAACCAAGCTTCTCGAGTTATCTGTACTCATTCTATTTCCACACTCCCCCACATTCTTAAAGCCACTGAAATCTAGTTTTAGCCCCACCAATCCATTAAAACTGCTCTTGCTGCAGATAAAGATTACTTGGTAAACCCAATGGATATTTTTTGAGTCTTTTCCTCACTTCATTTTCTCAGCAGCATTTGACATTATGAGTTATTTCCTCCTTCTTGGCACCTCTTTTTTCTCAACTTTCATGAAGCTATAATCTCTCTTCTTTCTACTTCCTGGGCCAATTCCTCTCTTCCTTTTGCAGATTCTTCTTCCTCTGTTCATCTCTTAAGTGTTAGTGTGTTCATTTATTTGTACATTCATCTATCTTTTTTTTTTTTGCCATCTACTTATCCCATCTATCCAACCCATACCAAAGCACTGTTATTTCAGGCACGGGGTACCAGAGCTGTAATAGAGAATACACTAAACGTTTCCAGGCACCTATCCACACAAGCAGGAGATACAGGTAAGTCAACAGACAACTATAATGCAGGGTTTCATCAAGATTCTGCAGAGGAATGCACTCTTTTCCTTTTACATAGTCACTCTGGGCAATTTCATCCATCCCATGACTCCAAAATGTATCTATGTATGAATGACTCCCATAACCATGCCTCCAATCCAATCATCTTTCCTGAGTGCTAGGTATACACAGCTAAGTGCTTATGAGACATCTCCACATAGGTGCCTCTTGTGGGCACTTCCCATTTTAAAGGGTATAAACTGGATCCATCATTTTTATGCTGTAACTTGCTTCTCAGGTGAAGGGAGCCCAAGTGAGGCCACCATTCTACCATTCCCTCAGTAGTCCAAGCCAGAAATCTGAGCCAAGTGATATTTTATCTTTCAAGTCTTAGCTTAAATATTACCACCTTAGAGAAGAGTTCTCTAATTCTATATAAATTAGGTTCTCCCAACCAACCTACCTCACCCCCTTCATGGCTCTCCATGACAGCACCCTACTTATTTCCTTAATAACATTTTTAAAGTTGTTTACATACTTATTAAGTGTCTTCTTCACTAACATTACATGAGAATAAGGACCAGATTTGTTATGTTGCTACATCCCAAATTCCTGGTACAGGATCCACACACAGTGTTTGCGGAATAAACAAATATATGAATGGAAAGTCTTTGGTATCTTCTCTTTATCTACCATTTTAACTACCATTATTCTAGACTAAGCTTTCATAATTTCTTCCCTAACTACAAGTCTTCTAATTTATTCCAGTATTTCTCTCTTGCAGGATAAACTCTTCACACTAATGCACTGAACTGATATTCCTGAAGTGCAAATAGGATCATCATCTTACTTCTCTGCTAAACTCTTCTAAAGCTACTCTTTACCTTCGGCATAAAGACAATGCAAGATGGCTTGCAACTCCCTTTCTTAGCCATTCTGAACAACTTTCAGTTTTTCTAATGTGCCCTGGGTTCTCTCACCTCCAGACCTTTATATTTATACCCCTTACCTACGATATTATTTCTCTCCTCTCCCACCACACACCTTCCACCCACCTATTTCCAACTAATCTTTTCAGGCCTCAACTTGCTTTCTCTTTCCTGTGGGAAGCTTTTCTGAAGTTCTCCAGCTTTGTGCTCTCCTTGCACTGTCCTGTACCATAGCACTTATCACATTCATTGCACTTAACTTAATATTTATTTTTTTAAAAGATTTTTTTTAAAGATTTTATTTACTTACTTGAAAGAGAGAGAGTGCATGAGTGGGGGGAGGGGAAAAGGGAGAGGGAGAAGAAGGCTCCCTGCTGTGCAGGGAGCCCCACATGGGGGTCCATCCCAGGACGTGAGATCATGACCTGAGCTGAAGGGAGATGCTTAACCAACTGAGCCACCCAGGTGCCCCCACGGCACTCAATTTTAAATATTTGTCAGTCTGTAAACTCTATGAAGGTAAGAACTGTGCCTATTTTCTTTCTGCTTATCCCCAAGTGCCTAACACAATACCTGATGCCTAACAGAAGCTCAGTTCATATTTGGAGAATGGATGGATACAAAGAGACTTGAGAAGACAACACTGAAATGGAACATAGGGCACCACCAAAAATACATAGCCAACTTCACTGTTTTGCCAACAGCTGGCTCTGTCTAGCTTTCCTCATCTAGCCAAGCTTACTTCTCATAATTTTAAAAAATTAGTGCCATAGCAAAGACATAGCAGTGATTAGGAAAAAACCATAAAAGGTTTTTAGAGGCTGAAAACGTAGAACAGTTTTCTTGCAGTAGGCAAGAAAAGGAAACACGGAAGAAAAGAGAATTCCTCCACACAGTAGGGATTCACAGTCATGCACACTTTAGTAGGCCATTGGAACCTCTGCTATCAGGCAGGTACATCCATTGAAGTACAGCTCTGTTGTCAGGGGGCAATGGTCCTCCACAATGGAAATCCCTTACTTAACAGCAGGATATTCGGTACATCTCTGCAGAGGTGGGACAAACATCCTTCCTTGGAGCTGCACCTCACTGTATCACCTAAAGGTATCATCACTTATATTTATAACGATGACTCGGGGTCCTCAGGAGTCTGAGATCAAGAGCTGCACACTCCTCCTACTGAGCCAGCCAGGCACCCCTGTACTACATTTTTAGAAGACCTTTGTTAAAAGGTGGTGAAGGCAAAAGTTTCATGATTTAAATATATTAGCATTTGAAATATCTGCTAAGTCCATTTATAGTAAATGGAGCTCCTTCCTTCAAAACCAAGGTCATCGGTATTACTGTAAACATGATGCACCTTTTTACTGATGCTCCCGTTATCCTTCTCAGGTGACTGTAATACTGTTTACCCATACACTGCAGCCATGCGGTAGCCCCCTTTCTGGGGCTCATCATACTTAGATTCTTCTGATCTCTGCAAGGCTGCAGCTTCTAATCTCTGCTGGCCTTTTGGTGACTTGCAACGTAGTTTCTTTTTTCTTTTTTAACTCCTTCTTTTTAGTTGCTGATTCCTACATTTCTTGAGCTTGTACTAGCTATTCAGCTTTCATAATTTTCATAGCCTGAATACATCCAGTGGGTATAACAGTATTTGGGTCCTCTTGGTTTTCTTCCTGACAGTCGAGATTTCCATTTTTTTACTTTCAGAATTAGATTCTTTGCTCTTTCTTTCCTTAATTCTTTAAAAACAACAAGCAACTATACTTCTAGTATTCTGGCATTGCTAGAAAGCTGAACTCTATGTAATACAGGGTGCTATGTATCTCCTAAATTTGCAGAGGGTGAGAATAGATTACTTGCTTTATGGAGGCTTGTTGATTTTAATTCACTGTAAATCTGTACTCTTGTGAGTAAATGAATAAGTATAAAGTGTTTTTATTTTGTTATAATAATATTATTGTTACTATTGTTATGATCATTAACCTGGAAGATAGTCAAATTACTATTTTTAGAATGGCTAATATGCAGAAGAATAAGGAAAACCATAAATTAGTCAATATGGTAATTATTTTTTTATAATAATATCAACTGAAACACCTAACCAGTCACTGACCTAACATTTGGGAAGTTGTCTCTTTGGTTACACCAAATCAGGGATGGAAGAGGCTCTGCTTCCAGATTTTGTATCAGACCAATAGCAATCCTAGAAGAGGGGTTGATTGCTTTCTTCAGGAACTCTTGGGCACTCTTCCTCCCCCACCTTCTCTACATGCTCCCAGGTATTTACCGTGATCCCAACACTAACTGACAGACTTCTTTGTCTCCTTCCACAGAGCATAAGCTCCTTGAAGGCAAAGGCTTATTCTCAACTGTGTACTCAACCCATTTTAGATGTACAAAAAAATACTACTTGAATAAATTAAGTAGAATTATTCTTTTACTACATCTTATGTTCTTTTTCATCAGCAGAAAGATGTGGTTTCTTGAATAATAATTATTATAGGCATATCTTTTTAAATGTAACTGTGTTCTTAATATTTAAAATAATACATGTAAATAGTGTCATCTTTTTAAAATATACTAGGAAACCTTAATAGGCATGAAGGAAACTGCTTTGAACAACAAAATATGACCCCATAAAATTGATTTTTAAATTCTCATAGACCGGGACGCCTGGGTGGCTCAGTTGGTTGGACGACTGCCTTCGGCTCAGGTCATAATCCCGGAGACCCGGGATCGAGTCCCGCATCGGGCTCCCATCTCCACGGGGAGTCTGCTTCTCCCTCTGACCTTCTCCTCGCTCATGTTCTCTCACTGCCTCTCTCTCAAATAAATAAATAAAATCTTAAAAAAAAAAATTCTCATAGACCGAGTTGCTTCAAGTGGGATGTAATTCACTCATTATAGCTTGCAATTATTGAATTTGTCTGTTTGTGTAGTTTTGTTTCTGGCTTTCTAACTCAAATGTAAATTTCATTTTGTGTCTATCTCGTTCACCGTTATATGTCCATATTTTTTCACATTACAATTTTGAGAAATCAGAATGCATCTTGTACTGATGGTATCTTGGTATTCTATCATTGTTTAATTGGTGGTGTTCTATCTCAGTAGTAAATAAAATAATGGTGTGTGTTATGATCGATGGCATCTTAGACTTTATGAAATAAGATATATTACTTAAATAGAAAAATGATGACATTATGTAACTATAAAAATAACAGTGAGGGAGCGCCTGGGTGGCTCAGTCGGTTAGTGACTGACTCTTCATTTCGGCTCAGATCATGATCTCAGGGTTGTAAGATCAAGCCCTGCATCGGGCTGCACACTGAGCATGCAGCCTGCTTAAGATTCTCTCTCTCCCTCTGCCTCCCAACCCCCACTCACGCCAGTTTGCTCTATCTCTTAAAAAAAAAAAAAAGGCAACAACAACAGGGAGGATAAGTGAGAGGACAAAAGTAAAAGCTTAAAATGAACCAATACTGCTAGTTTAAGGTTTCCAGATGATACAGGTCACCTGGTTAAATTAGAATTTCATATAAGAAAAGAATAAATTTTACTCTAAGTATGTCCCATATAATATGTGGGATATACTTATACTAAAAAAAAAAATTCATTCTTTGGGATTTGAGTGCCCTGTATTTTTAATTGCTAAATCTGCCAACCCTGTCCTGGTTAGAAATACAAAAGTAGCTTCCCTTTTACAAAGACATTACATAAAGTATTTGGTGCTTACCCTCATATAGGAAGGAAGCACATGAACATCAATACAGATCATATATTATGGAATAAAGTCTTGTATGTCAAGAAAAAAGGATTCCACAACTGTTTCACTATTACTTTAGCAATTTAAAAGCTTCATCGAAGTCCAGAATATCCCTGAAATTCACAATCTGATCTATTTTCTTACCTCAGCATAAGCTTTGGCCCATGAACTGGCTAGCTGATGTAAATCTACTTCACCTGATTTCACAGCTTCCAGGGATGCTTCAGCGTCGCTGTCATAATCCCTGAGGGATTCTTCTTCTATAAACTGGCTCAGAGCTTCTTTTAAGTCTGTAACAGGGATAAGAAATGCCAACATCAGAAAATCCCAACATAAAGAGGGAACATTTTACCTGGAGAGGTCTTCCAATGTGAAATTTTATCAAGCTTGTATCCTTAACTGAATGTCTAAATAAAATAAAATTAGCTTGGGGGTCATTTGACTAGTTTCACAATTATTTTTCTTTACTATTACAGGTTATTGCATTGAGAATGGTTAAAACTCTTAACTCTTATGTATAACCTTGACACTAATTTAAAAACATTACTTTCTTAAGTCTGATTTTTCAGTTTGAAACTGAAAATAAAAATCTGAAAAAGAAACTGAAAAACTGAAAAAGAAAAATCTACAGATTTTCAGGGTCTGAAGGTTATTGTATTTAAATAAAAAAGCTTCCTATATATAGAGTTACATTCTTTGAATTTGAAAGAGAAATTGGATGATTAGCATATTAAATGGATTTAATTGGGATGACCTATAATTCCAGTTTTAGCAACACTACTTAGAGATGATATAATGGAAAGAGCACAGGGATAGAAATCAGGATATTTGTGTTCTGGTTTTGGCTCTGTCACTATGTTTGTAACCTTAGACCCATGGTTCTCAGTTTTTAGCATGCATCAGAATTCCCTGGAGGGCTTACTGAAATAGATTGCTACATGCCACCCCCAGAGTGTCTGATTCTGAAAGAATAGGGCGAGGCCCAAGAATGTGCATTTCTAACAAGGTTCCAAGGGTTGCTGTAGCTTCTGATCAAGGAACAACCTAGGCAAAGAATTTAACTTTTCAATGTACCAGTTTCCTTATTTGTACAATGAGATTGTGTTAAAAAGTTTCTAGATTCCATTACAACTCTATGACCTAACATATTCTCAGCTTCAAATGTTTTTATCATTTGCGAGATAGAACATAGAGACCTTTTACAAATGATTTAATACAGATGACCTTATGGAATTAATTTAGGTAAGCAATAATTATTCAAAGATTAGTATTGCTTCCCTTCCATGACATCTCAGGAATAGAGGACCAGATCATTAAAAGGGCAATGCATTTAAGCAATGCAATTCTCTAATACCATAATTAGTGATAACTGAAATGAATCCACCCAACTAAATTAGGAGAGTAAGCATTCTAACCCAAACCTTGTAACTAATTTTTCATTTATTTTTAAAAATTTTTTAACATGGGGCATGAACTCACAACCTGAGATCAAGACCTGAGCTGGGATCAAGAGTCAGACGCTTAACCGGCCAAGTTGCCCTGGTGCCCCTATAATTTAATTTTTATACTAAATTACCTAGTAAACAACTACAAGGATTATAGAAAAAAATCAATAAAACAAAGACCGGGGTAACCTTTTTATTCTAGGAAGCAAGTAAACACATCTGCTGTTTCAAGCTTCTCAGGCTTAAGCTTTCTAATATGAAATGTCTAAGGAAAGAGACTATCAGAAAATAATAAAGTGGTATTAAAAAATCAGTCCTCAGGGTGCCTCAGTAGCTCAGTTGGTTAAGTGTCTGACTCTTGATTTTGGCTCAGGTCATGATCTCATGGGTCATGAGATCAAGCCCAGTGCTGGGCTCCAGGACCAGTGGGGAATCGGCTTGAAGATTCTCTCCCTCTGCTCCTCCCCCAACCCCACATGCTTGTTGTCTCTTTCTCTCTCTAAAATAAATAGATAAACCTTTACAAAATCAGTTCTCACCTTTTTCTATAAAGCATGGTAAACTGTGCAGCAGCATCAGACGCCCATGTAAATGACTGGCATTCTCTTGAACAGGAAATTTGAGAGGCACCCTCAGTTCTAAGCACTGACTTCCTACTTTGAATTTATATACAAATTCCCTCTCTGTGTTGCAGAATCTTTCTCTGCTTTTCTTCATCTTCTTTGGCAGGATTTCTATGGAACAAACAAACAAACAAAATCCCAGCAGATTATAAGTCCATAAAAATCATGTTTCGTTATTGTTGTACCACTTTTAAGAAAATGTTACACGACTCAGTGATTTTGTTTGTATGACTCAAAGCTAATTATTCTCGGTTTTCCTACCTTCATCTCTGCATTTTAATATTCATGAAGAAAATGAAGTGCTTCTTTTTTTTTAATGAAAAAAATTCCTTTTGAACTTCACTTAGGAAAAAAAAAAACCATTATGCCCCAAAAGTATCAAAAGTATCTAGGCAGGGTTCTCAATAATAGAGAGAGAACACGGAGAGAAATGCAGAGAAGATTTTTAGGAAGAGATGACTAGGTGGACAGATAGTTTATTAAACAACTGGTGAATACAAAGTCAAAGAAACAGATCAGGGACCAAGAAGTGATCTTGAAGATCTTGAATGCTGTGAGTATGAGATCTTATTGGATACGGATGCAAGAAAGATGGTGTTAGGAAGAGTTCCATGTGAGAAAAAGATATACCAAAAAAAAAAAAAAAAAAGAAAAAAGTAGAGTATATCCCAAATGGTAAATCGGACACTTTTCAAAAAGACGAAATTCTGGCCACAAAGAGTAAGAATCAATATCAATTAAGAACTTATTTATCAGCCTCCTTAGTAGACTTCATCTCTACACTTTTCACCATCAAATCAGCTTTCACAGTATTCTCTATGCTGAAGTTACAGTAATCTTTCCAAAGTGCCTATCTGATCATGTTGCTCATCTACTTAAGACTTTTTGATCATATTCCATTGTTCTCAGGACAAAATTCAAATGCCTTCACCCAGTACACAATGTTTCTATTTCCACACTCCCCCCCCCCAGCACCTGCAACCCCTCATCCTCAACACACAAATTCACAAACCATTTCCCACTCATATTAAGCTCTTTTTAATACCAAACCTCTCTTTCCACTTCCAGCCTTTTTGAATGATTTTTCTTTGCCTAGAACACTCTTACTGCTTTTTTTTTCTTGGATAACAACTACTCATTCTTCAGGTCTCAGCTTAGATGGGCACCGGGGAGTCTTTAAAGTTGTAAGATTGTTAAGGATTAATCGAGTAATAAATACGATGCATCTGACAAACAAGATGATCAACAGATGAAGGCTAGTAATAATAATCAAAGTTCTCTAATACCGTAGTAATTTAAAAATCATAGGTTACTGATTGAATATGCATAATGAAGACAAAGGCAGTAAGGGAACACTAAAAGGGAACTGAAAGGGATAAGTGGGTTATGATCTAATCTTTAGATTCAGTATTTTCGATCAACAAAAAACATTAGCTCCGGTTTTAAACTATTCAACATATAAACTTAGTATGTTCCAACAAACCGAAACTTTAGTTCTCTCTCCCCAGTTTTATTTTATTTTATTTATTTATTTTTAGCAGGGGTAAAATCAAGGAAGGTTTTCCGGAAAAAATTGGGATGGGATCCTGCCGCCAACAGAGTGCAGGAAAGGGAACGCAAGCTGCCGGCGCGAGAAGCTCTTGCCGAATGAGGACAACACCCCCTCCGTTAGGCGGCTGCAGTCCCAAAGATCTTCCTCGCCCTTGGTCCTGGGCTCACCTACCCTAGTTCCGAAGTCCTGAGCCGAACGCACACTCCGAGCTGTCAGTGAGCTGTGGCACAGGGAACATCAGCTGACTTACCCATTTGTTTTTACAGCCAACAGATCCGCTTCAGCAGATTCGCCCATACCTTTTCCTCTTTCCCAACACTCTGTAGAAAATTTCTCGGTATGACTGCCCCCTTTTTCCATCCTACCTCAATTTAATCATTAAAAAACGTAAGAATGTGTATTTTTACCGTATTTCTACTGATTTCTAAGGAAAACCACTGTCGTGGCGAAAGTGCAAGGACAAAGCACAAACTTGGCTTTGGTAGACCGGATGCGGAAGGGCAATGCCTTAGGAACGACCTGAGCAATCAGCTCTTCTCAGAGCGCATGCGCGGCTGCAAGAATGGCTGGTAATCATTGGAGGGCGGGTGGCTGGAGGCGGAGAGCTCCGGTGTCTGCTTTTGGGCGGGAATTGAAACCGCCGCTGCTGCCAACAAGAACTTGAAAGCTGCGGATTTTCAGCCGAGGAGGGGCCATGGTGCGGCCTGTGAGGTGAGTAGTTCGTGACAGCGGCGGCGATGGGGAGAAAAAGCAGGAGGACGCTCTAGGCGACTTCGTCTACACACGATTGAGGGGAAAGGGCCAAATAGGACGGCGGGTAGCGACGGTGGGGTGGGATGGACGGTTTCTGGGAAGCTGTCCAGTGTCCACTGAGAGTCCCCCAATCCGCAGAAGTATCCTAGCATGCTAACTTTTTCCTTCTCTTTGCCTCCCTACGCAGCTATTGCGGATTCTTTTACCCACCCATTCAAATAAGCCCTGGTTATGTTAGCGTTGGAACAGCGCTTTACATTTCACCGAGCTCCTGCTTACGTGTTTTTTCACTTTTCATCGCTACAGTTCTTTGATATAACGGTTTAGATATCCCCGTTTTTATCGATTTAAACTCCTAGGCATAAAGGACAATTTAGCTGAGTCACACAGCTAGTGAGTGGCAGGGTAACACTCAAACCTAAATCTTCTGGCTCTAGCTCCTCTGTGCTTTCCATTATACTGTTTGAAACCATTCCCCTTCTTAGCCACAGTGGAGTGCTATGGAGGCTTAGAGTCAGCCACTCATTCAGAGAGTTACTGGTATACTGTACTGATTGTGGGAGGTTACATTCCAGTCAAGGGGTAAGGTTAGGGGGCCTCAAATCAATACTGCAAAGTGATGGAGAGTGAGCAGGAAAAAGTTATTTTAAATAGTGTAGTTAGGATGCACCTCTCTGCAGAGATAATACATGATCTGAGACATGAATGATGAGAAAGAGCTAGCCAGTGAAAATCTGGGACAGTCCAGGTAGCGGGGCCAAGAGCCAAGGCCCTGAACTTAACTATGTTTGAGGAACAGAAAGAAGACCACTAAAGCTGTAGCATTAGCAATCAGGGAGAGAATTGTAGATTGGGTCAGAGAAATAGGTAGGGGCCACAGTAGGTAGGACCTTGTAGGCTCTAGAAAGGAGTTTAGGTTTTATTCTATGTAGAATGGGAAGCCAATGGAGAGTTTTAAGTAGAACAAGGAAATCTAATTTTGGCTTTATAAAATTCACTGGCTCCCGGTGGAGAAAAATGGAAGATGGGGTGACCAGAATGGGGACAGGGAAACCGTTATATCATTGGATAGTGGTTTGGAGTAGGGTGTTACCAGTGGACATGGAATGGGACAGATAAATTTGGGATATATTTTGGAGATATTGCTGACAGAACTTGTTGATGAAGTGAATGTAGAGGTAAGGGGAAAAAAGAATCAAAGATGATTTCACAGTATTTTTAGCCTGAGCTACTTGAATGGATGATCCTTGTACTAACCAAGGTAGGGAAGACTAGGAAAGGGAACAGCTTCGGGTATGGGGGATCAGGAGTTCCATTTTTGAGCTCATGAAGTCTGAAATGGATTTAAACACCCAAGTAGCTAAACACCAAAATAATCCCCTTGTCTGGAATAGCAGTTATCAAAATACTGTCTACAGACCCCTAGGGTTCTCTGAAACCCTGTAAGGAGGTCCATGGGGTCAAAACTATTTTCATAGTAATCCCAAGACATTACTCCCTTTATTCATTGATCTGTCATCTGCACTGCAATGGTGGCATTACTGCTGGAGCCTCAGCACAAATTAAGACAGTGGCACCAAACTGCACAAATATTTTTGTATTCGTTACTGCTGCTGTAACTGTACACTCAGAGTACAAAAAAAAAAAAAGAGAGAGAGAAAATGCCGGTTTCACTTAAGACTGTGTTTGATGAAATAGTAAGAATTCTCATATTATAACTCAACTGTTGAGCGTACTTTTTAAAAGAGGTTTTATTATATTTTACTATTATTCAGTCTTCAGAGTTTCTAAAGGGGCTTTTGTATTTTATTCAGCTTTCAAATTCTTTAACTTCAAAGAGTAGGAGAGTGACACGGTTACATATGTACACATAAACTACTTCTACAGTGGTTGTCTGCAGGGAAAGCACTTGTGAGATTGAGTTGGAAGCTGAACTGACCTTTTTTCATAGAACACCATTTTGTTAGAAAGAACTGGCCTACAAGTTATTCACACTTGGATATTTGGCAGAAGATAGAAAAGAAACCACAATGCTGTTTTATTTAGTGCCTAGGGGAAGGGGGAAGAAAGTGAGTTTATTTTTTTCCACTTTGAATATCACTTTCTTCTAATGGCTCTCTAAAGTAGTAGAAAGATTTTGTTTCAGGTGGCAGGTACAAAGTCACTCACCATTGTTTCAGTGTCCAGTGCATAAAGAACATTATTTAGTATTGTGGGGAGATTTAAAAAAGAGAGACAGTAGCTTTCAGTATCAAGTTTATAATCTAATAAGGAGACAGAATGCACAAATAAAACTAAAGCATACATGTAACAGGAACTTATAAGTGTCCCCACAGCAATTAAACAGTATGTAAATTGTGTTAATGGTATTGATTATTTTTAGTTTGATGGTTATCTGAATACATTTTTTCCTTATCAGATATATCAAGTATAATTGTAATTATTTCAGCTAATGCTAAGTTCCAACTGTAAAATCCAACTTGTGTTTCAAGTTTAAGTATTCTTAAGAGAATCTAAACACATTTTCCTTTACTCAGTGGTCTTAAGGATTGGAGGTGGGAAATTGGCATTTGTGTAATTAAATTTTTCTCTTGGTCATAGGCATAAGAAACCAATCAATTACTCACAGTTTGAGAATTCTGACAGCGATGGTAAGTGGAGATTCATATTTTTGCTTTAAAAATTTGGAAATTTATTTTCTCAGAATTTATATAACATAGGACTCTAACATTGAACGTATTGTCCAGGCATATGTGAGCTAGGGCGGTAAAAATGATCTTCTAAGCATTTGCTGATAATTACACTGACAAGAATTATGTAGGTAAGTGATAAATGAACAGGACCAGGTGAGATGGCTTTTTAGATCTAAACTATTCTAGGTTCCTGTTTCTCATAGTGGGGTTTGTCTCCTCTTGTTCCTTTCCCTAAGAAGAAACACATTGTCTATTAAAATACAAATGTGTTACAGAATATAATGTGAAATCCCCATTAATGGTACAATAAACAAAATCTTATATACCACATCTTCTTTATTCATCAGTCAGTGGACATTCAGGCTCTTTCCATAATTTGGCTATGGTAAATAATGCTGCTACCGAGAACCATAAGATACCTGGGAATAAACCTAACCAAAGAGGTAAAAGATCTGTACTCGAGGAACTACAAAACACTCATGAAAGAAATTGAAGAAGACAGAAAAAGATGGAAGAGCATTCCATGCTCATGGATCAGAAGAATA